>JAATLQ010010672.1:45918-93680 GCA_013421005.1 Heliconius erato x Heliconius himera
AGCCACGACCGGCCTCAATTAATAAATCAATGAATTCATAATATAGAGTAATGTAATAGAATGTAAAAAAAGAAGGCCTTTGAGCAAATTTGAGGCCGGTCGTGGCGCAGCGGCACGGGGTGTGACTGCAAAACCGACTGGTTGTGGGTTCGATCCCCACTCGAGGAGATGAAATATTTACTTAAATTTATATTTCCATTTCTTCGCTCTGGTGTCGAGGTTAAGCGCGGCGTTGAGTTCTGCCACTCAACACGCAATGCCTCCAGAATTCGGCAGAAAGTGGGGAACGGAGTGTCTTAACACTAGATTCCCTCTGCCTACCCTGCTGTGTGCGGGATACAGCGTGAAGCTAATTAATTTTTTTAATTTATTTAAAAAAAGAAAAGACATTTGAATAAAAGATTTTTTTTAAAAGTTATAGGTAACTATGTTAAAATAGTTAAAATAGTTGATATAATAATAATTTTGGATGTCTGCAAGATTGTATGAGTAATTTACGTAAACTACATACTCGTATTTTATTTACTAATTGTAAGTTGGTGCGCACATACACTTCTATATATTTATTTTTTAACTGATTAAAAGCATATATAAAATGAATACACTATAATATTTTAATGAAATAAATTTAATTTAAATTAATATTCAAAAATTTGTTAAAATTAATAAGGCATTCGTGCGTAGAAAGCTTAACTAATGTCAACACAGAACTGACTTTCGACCCTTCAATGAGATTCCGGAAAAAGAGTTTAGTATTACACGTAAATTCTTTTTCTCAGAATATAAATATTGAACTGTCAACAGTAACGTTTAACTTTTATAGTGAAAGTAGTAGTATTCTGTTTCAAGAAACAAATGTTTTATATGTACATATCGATAGAGGATAGCTATTATAAATCCTGTTAAGTATTTGATTTTAGTGTTATTTTGGTGTTTCATTCGTCTGGTATTCTTTTTGGTTTTTAGAATCATTTTATTGTTTGTCTGCCCGTCTGTCAAGACATTTATTTCGAGATCACGAAGAGGTATCAAACTGATATTGATATAATATATTCAGGTCTACGGTCACTTGGAGCACAAACAATATTAAGCTTCCAAGTCATCGCAGTTCAAAGATAGCATTTACGCATCATTTTTGCTGCATTTTGTGTGAAAATAAATACCTGTACTTGTACTTCCCGTTCACCTATAGTTATAAAAACTAGCATGAACTTTTAATACAAATATAAAAAAATATCCTAATAATAAAAAATAATAATAAAAAAAAATTAAAAAACTTATATTTGTAGTTTCATGCTAAATGAGTGCATACGGGCGTATGTTTATCAACTTTAGTTTATCAACTTTATTTGCTGCATAATCAAAATCTATAGAATATTCTTTATACCTTTACCCGAGTATTCCCGTTAACTCACAATCCTGAAATTGGTGCGGACCCTTAGGTAGTGATTCTTAATATTTCATTTCAAAATATTATTCTGCATAAATTAAAATGGGCGACGATAACAACAATGTTGATAACAACAAACATATCTAAAAGCCGAAAAAACTTCTTTGTGTGTTTGTTGTTGAGATGCACAACAAATAAATTAAAAAAACAAAACTTCCTTGTTTGTTGTTTAATAATATTTTCAATATTTCATGTATTAATTAAAAATAAATTAAGATTTCAAGCACTTTTACCTACAGGACGAAGGCGGATGAAGATAAGATTACTCGATCAAATTTTTGATACAACCTACAGTTGACTTATCTATCCTTTAGGATGGTCGTAGATAAAGATATGTGGTTACACCAAAATATTTATATTAGTTACAGTTCCAAAATTAATAATTTTAGCTAACATTAGATATCTATTAATTGGTATGCAGATATTATTTTACATTTTTCGCGCAAAGAGCATTAAGAATTGCGTTATTTCTGCTTGTCTTCAGCGTCTGATTGTGACGTTTGATTCCCATTTGTGGGAATGAGTTACACTTTTTAATTTGCTCGCTTTGGTAATATTAAACAGATCGCAGCGTTAATTTACGCCATTCAACGCAATGTCTCGAAAATTTTGTGGCAAGGGAATCTTTGGAAAATAGTCATTATTTTTTGTCATCATTACTTTCCTAAATTTAGTAATAGTTGAGATGTATTTTCTGGCTATTTTGAAGCATATGCGATCATGGAAACCTATCCTACACTTTGTGGTTAACATAAAAAAACATGTTATAAGTATAAAAATAGGTTTATTTAATATAATAGTAGTCAAATTGAATGAAAAAACGTAATATTATTTACATTAAGCTATTTTTAACAAGTTATTAGTAGAACATTGCTCATAAAAAATATGAAGATATAGTTTCTATGAGGCTGATGGAGAGACCGATGTCGCGACCTACAAGATTGATGGCATAATAAAATAAACTTTTTATTAAGGTATGTTATTACTTCATAATCTAAAATTTGAATTTTATCTTAAGTAAGGTTGTATATAGATACACTATCTGCGGCGACATGATGGTATTGATTAGTTGATCGGCTTTTTTTTACACGCTGGATATGAAACTTGTATTTGCTTAATAAAGATAGATATCAATAAAATACATTTTTTTAAAGATAAGATTAATTAACAAATACGATGTCCTTTATCTTTCGTTATTTAATTTTTATGTGAAAGTAAGTGATAACGACGTTATGTTTATATTAATATCATAAAAGCTTGTAAAATAAATGTCATTTGGTGTGGTCGAGAGGAAGTTGTTTTTTAGGGTTGCGGACTATAAAAGGTAAAACGGAACCCTTATCACTTTGTTGTCGGTCTGTCAAGACTATTTATCTGAGGATCACAAAGAGGTATCCAGCCAAAATTAATATAAAATATTCAGGTTTATGGTTTCTTGAAGCACATAAAAAATCAAGCTTCTAAGTGAACGCAATCAAAAGATACGAGCATTCATGCTTTGATTTTGCAGCATTTTGTATGAAATTCGCCGCGTAATTAAAACTTATAGGGAACTTCAAATGGCCCTACAGTTTTTTGACACGAAATGAAAACTTACTATATAAATAAAATCAGCTTCACACTGTATCCCACACACAGCAGGGTAGGCAGAGGGAACCTAGTGTTAAGACACTCCGTTCCTCACTTTCTGCTGAATTCTGGAGGCATTGAGTGTTGAGTGGCAGAACTCAATGCCGCGCTTAACCTCGACACCAGAGCGAAGAAATGGAAATATAAATTTAAGTAAATATTTCATCTCCTCGAGTGGGGATCGAACCCACAACCAGTGGTTTTACAGTCACACCTCGCGCTACTACTGGCCTCAACTTACTATATAAATATAGAGAAAGATCCAAAAAGTGAAAATTTGTAGGTATGTCATGTCATCATTTATATATTTCATTTAAATAATTACAAACTTATTTTGTAGCTAATACCATAATAAATGAATAAATAAATAAATTAGCTTCACGCTGTATCCCGCACACAGCAGGGTAGGCAGAGGGAACCTAGTGTTAAGACACTCCGTTCCCCACTTTCTGCCGAATTCTGGAGGCATTGCGTGTTGAGTGGCAGAACTCAACGCCGCGCTTAACCTCGACACCAGAGCGAAGAAAATGGAAATATAAATTTAAGTAAATATTTCATCTCCTCGAGTGGGGATCGAACCCACAACCAGTCGGCTTTGCAGTCACACCTCGTGCCGCTGCGCCACGACCGGCCTCAATACCATAATATATGCCCGCAAATTTAATTTTGTAAACTTTTATAAAGTCTACTTATCATTGGTCTACACTCGAAATTGTTACCTAAGTCTCGGTGAGTGTGTCCGAGTCGCACTTAACCGGTTTTTTTTTCTTATGCCAAAAATCATTCACAAGATAAAGTACCTACCTACATTGTTATAAGGCTTCTTTGTTTTAAATTCTATCGATATTTAATTCTATTACTACTAAATATATGAAATATATTAAATAAACAATCATTAATCTATTAAATAAACTTTAAAAGTAAAATTAAAAGAACGGTGTTAAAAGCAATTACAATAAAAAAAACTTTTATCGATTAGCAGTGATTGAACTATTAGAAGTCATTGAAGGAACCGCCCTTCATTACTGCAAAACCTGTGGCATTCTAAGAATTGAGAGTGAACTTTGTGATACGCCAGTTTTCCACGGATCAAGATTTTTATATAAAAGTTGTAGACAGCATCCGCTCTCAGAGATAAATGCTGGAGATGAATGGGGTAGTGCGTGAGAGCACTATCTAAATGAACCAACGGGCTTCTAGTCTCTAGGCGTGTTACAACTTTTTACACAAGTCCACCGAGCGATGTCATCGTCTATGCCACAAGCTTACAAGTATTAATATATAGAACATGTGTAGAAATGCTGTTCTGGATGATCTTAAATGTGGTGGAATTGAACAATTTTTAAATAGTAATTGTCTTCTCTTAATTTTTAAACTAGGGGTTACATTGCAAAATTCAATGATGGATATATAGTTAAGGTCAAGTATATATTGTTTTATTTTTATTTTTGTAACTTTTACGAAAGAAAAGACGCTCGAAAAACTAAGTGAAGTAAATAATTTATTTTCCACTATTCACGTTACTGTATATTTTGATTCAATATAATATTATATTGGAATTACACTTCCTTTCTTCCTTTAAAAATACGCGACAACTCTATACATTCGTAACACAAACAACAAAAACGTATTATATCGCAATGTCATTCAAAGATTTTCCCGATGAATGCGTCTCGCGAACTGATTGTTTTTTGGTATAAATGAAGAATTTGTTCCTGGTTGACGGGTTGCCGGGTCCGCTGCATGCCGCTCCTTCATAAAATGTAAACGAGCTTCTATATTACTCTCGTAAAGTATGGAAACGGTTTGGTTTCATAGCCATTCACGTATTTTGTACAGGGAACCAACTAACTGAATGAGTGAATGAAAATGCACGTGTCGCCCATACAGGTTTTTGTTGACCCAGCTAAAGGAATATTAATTGCGTATTTTATTTAATTTAAATTTTCCCCCAAATTTAATCTATAAATTTATGATTCTAAGGTTAAGTTGATATTCTCATTTAAATGAGATATGTGTAGATTGAGAAAATTCCAATTCCTACTAGTGATTTACTATTCAAAATTTAAATATTAATTTATTTTTATTCGTCTATGTTCTGAGTCTATTTTGAAAAACATAAATCATTAAAAAATCCATACAAACTTTCAACCCCCATTTCATCCCTTTAGCGTTAAAATTTTTCAAAAACCCTTCTTAGTGGATGTCCAGATTATGAAAATAAACATTTGTCCAAATTTCACGTTTCTACGCACAGCGGTTACGGCTCTGCGTGCGTCTTACCTCAGTCAGTCAGGTACAAGTCCTTTTATATATATAGATAACATTAGAACATATCGGAACATACTGATACGTACAATTTGCAAAGCTCAAGCTCAGATTTTACCACGAGCGGAGCTGATCCATTAAGGACTACGTTGAACTCGCAAGAGTTGGGCGGAAAGGACCGAACGATCAGTTCCAGGAAGCTGAGCGAACTAGTTACTAATATCCTTTACTGAAGGAAACTTAAAACTATTTTATTTGAAAGGAGTCCCTTAGCGCCGAAGCATTACCCGCTCATTTCTGTTTCACGGTGAAAACCGGGCTTTAAGCTGAGCTTTGCATTAGTGTAAGTGATTGAAAAGCAAAATCAGATAGTTTTTTTGTTTTTTTATTAAAATATATTATTAGATTGCAAAGCTCAGCTTAGACCTCACGGACTGCAGTTGATATAAATTATACTCAAAAGAAATCAAATCAGCTTCACGCTGTATCCCGCACACTGCAGTGTAGGCAGGGGGAACCTAGTGTTAAGACACTCCGTTCCCTACTTTCTGACGTATTCTGGAGGCATTGCGTGTTGAGTGGCAGAACTCAACGCCGCGTTTGTCCTCGACACCAGAGCGAAGAAATGGAAATATAAATTTAAGTAAATATTAAATCTCTCCTCAACCCGTCGGTTTACAGTGACACTTTGTGCCCCTGCGCCACGACTGGCCTCTAATTATACTCTACATAATATTAACATTTTATGAGAGTAAAAACTACTAAGCATTTCACGGATTCACCGTGCGGATTCTGGACGCATCTCGTTGGAAAGTGCGAAGCTCAGAGAAGTGCTAGGAATTTGTAAGCCAATCATAGGTTTAATTTTAAAAATGTATAGTTTAAATATTCGGCTACTATCAAATTAAGTATATATGCCTAAAAAATATTTACGCATATGTAAGTCAACAGTGGTCATTGAGCTATAGCGATGAAACATCCAATAAACGTGGGGTGGGTTTTAAGATCTGCAACGTTTTGGTGTGATGTCAAACAAGATTATGGGTGGCGATGATCACGTACCATCAGGTAACCCATATGCTCGTAAAAATGGTTTAAGTACACAAGGTTGCATAATATCAAATAGTAAAAAATATTTTATTACCTGTTCCAGTAGTGGTTTCAATATGGGAAAAATGAAACGAACAGCGTTACGTTCCTATTATTATATTGAATGTTACAAAATATTCTTTTAAAAAATTAAATCAAATAAAATCAGCTTCACACTGTATCCCACACACAGTAGGGTAGGCAGAAGGAACCTGTTAAGACATTCCGTTCCCCATTTTTTTATTTTTAATAATATATAAAGTAAAAGTAAATTTAATGATAATATATAAATGTAAATTTGGATGCATTAAAATAAAAGTGGCTGGAATCGGCTGGATGCGAAGAGCTCAAGATAGAACTCAGTGGCGTGCCATTAGAGAGGCCTATGTCCAGCAGTGGACTAGGCCAGGTTGATGATGATGATGATGAAAATAAAAGTTATACAATAAAAAATGATATAATTCTAAACAGCGTTGCTAGTGCTATTTAATTTTATACAATATTCTTATAGTTAATGTTCCAATCTATTATAAAAAATAAAATTTGTACAATAGGAATAGCCTTGTATTAGAGCAGAAGGGAATGTAAAGACAATTGTAAGTTAAGATATACAAAAGCTGTAAAACCGAAAAAATGCAAACGAACTTACGTACGTACATACGTACATATAACATAAAGAAATGTAATTGATTATTCACCAATTACATTACCAGTTATTCATTTATTAACAGCTAAAGTGACTGATCAATAAATATTTATTTCAAGCGACTTGTCGTTGTCAAGTTCTTTTGAGTAGCATCATGGCTTTTGATTTCTTATTCGTTTTACGAAGACACAGTATTTTATGATCATTTATGTATACAGAATAAAAACAACTTTTACACCGTGATATGTATTTTTTTTATATTTTCATAGCTTCACGCCATATACCGGACGTAGTAGGGTAAGTAGGATCCTAGGAACCTGGAGTTAAGACATTCTATTCCCTACTTTCAGCAGAGTACGCCATTACAATATACAATGCCTCCACATTGTGTATTTATTGTAAAGGCGGAACATAACGCTGCGCTCTGCTTCGTTACCAGAGCGAGGTATTGAAAATATGAAATATTTTATTCTCGAGTGGGAATGTCCTGTCGCCTTTACAGCCGCACAGTTATACTTATTGCCACGACTGGCTTCGGGATAAGTATCTTCTTCCAAAAAAATATGTATATATATTTACTGATATATTTTGTACTCTGGAGGAGGCCTTTACCTTTCGTTGAAGGAGAAGATTCCTTTCCTCCTCTATTCTTGCATCTGCAAATCCATTTATGCCCTAAATGGTGACAAAGAAGAAAGAAAGAAAAGACTATAAACATAAAAAAACAAAACAAAACTATTCTATATAAAATGCTTACTACTCATCCATTTAGCATACACTCCAAGTTTCTTTTCAATTTTCAAACCAACAAACTGTATTTAACAAGAAAGAAAAGGCTTTTTTATTTTATTTATTTTATATTATTGTAATATATAATATAACCTACTACCTACATACTCGTCCGTACGTAATACATTAAGATAATCCATTTCCATTATAGTCAAAAGTTCTCTTCACCTTCACTATTTCTTTTTACTTTCATAGGCCTCAAAAGGTTAAGAATAAAGCATGTAGATGGGATCACTAACGCTAAATTTAACGAATGACCATACAGACGTCGCGTCGGCTCTTTGCTTTGGACTTCGAAGAAACGATACCCTATTGTTATGCCTGTAACAGTATACAGTTACACTTTTACACTTTTTCATGGTGTATTACTAATTTTAGGGACGTTCTTAAAATTGATGCTGTAAGAAGATTTCATCGCTTAATATTATAAGGCCAGTCGTGGCGCAGGGGCACAGAGTGTGGCTGTAAAATCGACTGGTTGTGGGTTCGATCCCCACTTGAGGAGATAAAATATTTACTTATATTTATATTTTCATGTCTTCGCTCTGGTGTTGAATACAAGCGCAGCGTTGAGTTCTGCCACTCACGCAATGCCACCAGAAATCGTCAGAAATTGGGGAACGAAGTGTCTTAACACTAGGTTCCCTCTGCCTACCCTGCTGTGTGCGAGATACAGCGTGAAGCTGTTTGTTTTTTAATATTATAAAGTTGCCTTAAAGCCTAAAGTTAAATAGAGTTGTACAATCACACAGTAATTTATATAATCCATATAAATTTATAAAATCTGAGGCCGTAGTTGCGCAATGGCACAACGTGTGACAGTAAACGCAAGGGATGTGGGTTCGATTCCCATTCGAGGATTTCATTTTCTTTATTATTTATTAATATTTTCACTCTGGTAACAAGGCAAAGCGCGGTGTAGAGTGCGGCCAATCAACACGCAGTGCCTCGAAAATTCGTTAAAACGTGGGGAACGGAGTGTCTTAACACTAAGTTCCCTTTCCCCACCCTGCTATATACATGATATTTGTATCAGCTTCACTCTAGTGAAGCTTAAAAATAAATATATACACAGCAATTTATATATAAATCACAAGAAATGACTAAACAAGAAGAGCAAGCAGTACCTTCATTTATATCTCGATGTTAGACAATAAAACGGCAGTTATTGGGATCCACGGACCACCATGTTGCAAATAAGATGTCAGGCAAATTGAAACGAATCAAGCTGAATGAAAGCTCGCGTAGGCATTAGATTCGAGCGTTTTTGCGTTTCAAATAAATAAATCGAGATGCGCCATCACATTTCAATACTGCAGAGACAAGCTCTTAAATTTTGCTGTATACAGTGTGTTCTTTTT
This sequence comes from Heliconius erato x Heliconius himera, assembly GCA_013421005.1. Lineage (NCBI taxonomy): Eukaryota > Metazoa > Arthropoda > Insecta > Lepidoptera > Nymphalidae > Heliconius > Heliconius erato x Heliconius himera. The sequence goes on from JAATLQ010010672.1 coordinate 55,151, forward strand.
TATGTAAAAATAAAATTTATTATAATATATTATAATGTACAAACAGCGTTCTAGCTTCTTTAAATTATTTGACAAATTTTAAAATACACAACTATTAGTTTAGTGAAATTAATTAATACAAAAATGTTATAGATATTCGAAACTAAATAAACAAGAGACCAAATATATACAGATTAATCGCCATTAAAAGTGACATAAAATATTTATGGTATGACAACATATTTAAGTAGCAATAAAATATGTAGACACATCGCTCGCCCATAATTTATAAGAGAAAGAGTAGCATTTAAAGAATAAATGTGCGTTCGTCATTTTTGAAGATTTTAATGATGTTGTAAAATAATATTCTATGTTAAGTTGAACTACGAAACTAGTTGTGAAACTCAACGCCGCGCTTTGTCTCGACACCAGATCGAAGAAGTGAAAACATTAAATATTTCATTTCCTCAAGTGGTAATCGAACCCACAACCTGCCCCATTACTGCGCCACGACTGGCCTCATTATATAATACAGTAAGGCCACCCGATACACAGTTATCCTGGTGGTCCAATATCCGAGATGATTAAATTAGGATACAAACAGATATAACATGCAAAATGATATACAATGAACCGAGTCTGATTTCGCATAATGAAGCAATCAAATAGTATTGTAGCTGAGCCGATATCCGCGCATCGAATTGAACGTAAACTCCTGCGTTCCCATTGTTAGAGTCGAGACCCTCACGCAATTCTAGCCTTTGTGGGAAGGTGGCTTGGGCGCAAAAGTAGGGACCACTGACGTCCTGACGTCACTTTACATGCAAAACTCAATACATATAAAAAGTTGTTGCATTTTAAAATCCTTTTCGAAAGCAAACATTTGACGTTTCGAAGGATATTGAGCGGAAGGCTGTTTTGTTGTGTTATTTCGTCTCGCCGCGCCGTCCAAATAGCGTATAGCGATACTCGAACTGACACTAACCATTCAAACGTACGTACCACCTACAAAGTCTTCCTGTATCGTCCAAATAAATGGTGAAACAAGACTAAAGTATAGATTTTGATACGATTTACTTATACAGGGTGGTTCAGTAGCAGCTTTATTGCCGCGGTACGAACAACTGGTCTTGGCAAGATGATTTAAGTCATCATCGATATTGATTTACTCCGTTCTCACGGCCGATATATTTTAATATCACCGTCCGGCCGTCACTTATTGATATTATATTCAGAGACATTGTCGATATGGCGCCTTTGTTCGTACTAAAATTTATAAGTTAGACGCGCGTCCATTGTATGAGCCACGTGAAAGGGAACTACAAAGCAGGCCAGTTTATACAGATCATAACCTGACGCGTGGTCAAAATGTGTCGAAGCGTTAAAGATTTATATCCGTCCTAAAGTTTGCATGTTTTTTTTTCGCTTAGGAATGTATTGACTAAAAAATTGTATATATTTTTCTATTAAGTTTGGAGTAAAATATTTTATTATTTTTTTACGACACTGCATAGTAAATGCATAAATAAAATTCTTTAAAAATTTAGGCTGTGTCTTCCAATAATGTAATTATTAAATATAAATATATTTGAGGCCAGTCGTGGCGCAGTGGTACAAAGTGTGACTGTAAACCGACTGATTGTGGGTTCGATCCCCACTCGACGATATGAAATATTTACTTAAATGTATATTTCCATTTCTTCGATCTGGTGTCCAGGCAAAGCGCGGCGCTGAGTTCTGCCACTCAACACGCAACGCCTCCAGAATTCGGCAGAAAGTGGGAAACGGAGTGTCTTAACACTAGGTTCCCTCTGCGTACCCTGCTGTGTGCGGGATACAGCGTGAAGCAGTTTTTTTTTAAAGAAAAATATTTCATTAAAATAAATTTTGTTCATCCGTAAAGTAAAATGATATACGTAAGGTTTATAAAGAAAAATGGTCAAGACCCGCCCGCCGCGTACTGCGGCATCTTTGCTGATTGTTGTAACACGCAACAATGTTAATTTTATTTATTATCTTCTTTCATTGCTTGTAAAATTGCCACTTTGTGAATGAAGGCGGTTAGTAAACGTCACCAACGCATGAAATCAATTAAATTTAATACTGTATAGTTAAAAAAGACTTTTCAAGAAGAAATCTACTTTATACTTTATAATTTAAAACATAGTTTGAAACATAAGACTATTATTGTGTAATTGGGATGTATTTGACTTTTATGATAAATTTCGATTCAAATTTCACTTCCGGGAAATATATGTTATATAAATATTGACATTTTTAATCTATGTAAGTTTAGTGCGACGTTATGCTTCACCAATTAATAACCATTTTTTTGTAATATCTGGCAAAATAACAAACTTCTAAGTCATTGAACAGGAGATATGCTACGTTTTCGTCGCATATTTTTTAAACAAAACTTATAAAGTACTTTATAAGTTTTGTTTAAAGGTTTTGATCAGAATTATGAGATTTGGTACAAATTCAGTACTTACAGGTAAACGGAATACGTAATATAAAAGAAACATAAACTTTCAAGCTTTCATTTACAGTTGATTTTATACAAAAAGAGTTCATTTGTTTGTACATGTAACTTTGACAACTTTTTTAAGTTGTACTTCCCGTTGTTCTATAATTATGGAACTTATTACGGAATTCGGACGGAAAACTCAATTTCGCTAATTGACTAAAAGCATTTTCAATTTAAATAAAAGTAGTTTATATAAAAATATAAAAAGTAGTCTTATATTTTTGAGGCCAGTGGTGGCGCAGTGGCACGAGGTGTGACTGTAAAACTGACTGGTTGTGGGTTCGATCCCCACTCGAGGAGATGAAATATTTACTTAAATTTATATTTCCATTTCTTCGCTCTGGAGTCGAGGTTAAGCGCGGCGTTGAGTTCTGCCACTCAACACGCAATGCCTCCAGAAATCGGCAGAAAGTGACTAACGGAGTGCCTTAACACTAGGTTCCCTCTGCCTACCCTGCTGTGTGCGGGATACAGCGTGAAGCTGATTTTAATTTATATTTTTTAAAAATATTGTAAAACGGCCGTATCTCATTATAAAATATATATGTGCGAAATGTAATAATAGTAGCATAAGCTTAACCATATCAGATTTTGCCTTAGACATTACTTATTAACTATGAAAATGAAAGAATATCCACATAGATTAATGTCATTCATGCTTAGTATCAAATGTTAATCGAAAATACAAAGTTTCTTTCCCTTATAAGTGCTTAGTAACGTTTTTTCTTCGCTGTATCCCATACAGAGCCGACAGAGGGAACCTGGGAAACTAAGGTTAAGACACTCCATACCCACTAAGACACTTCCGTTTTCTACTTTCTACCAATTCTGGAGGTATTGCATGTTGAGTGGCGGGCATTAAAATATGAAATATATTTACGAACCCATAACCTGTCGCGTTTACAGTCATATACTTGTGCGTCTGCGACACGTCTGGCCTCAAATAATTAAGATATTTGATAGTTTTTTATTCCTCCTTTATATTTCAGATTTATTTAAAACTATCTAAGAAAATCGAATCCACTCTTATCAATACAAATTTAATGTTTCCCTACGTATCTACCATATCATATTGTAACGATATTTAAAACACCCCAAGGTGTACCACACCTTGTACTAGGTCAATAATAAGATAATGCTAGTACCCCAGAATAGAGGCGTTGGTCGGTGACTAGCAACTTACAGCCCTTGTAGATGATGCTACATACGGTCACAAAGTTCAGAAATACAGAGTCAGATTCAGAGTAAAATTAGCTATTACGTGTTTTTAATTTAACATTGAGGCCAGTCGTGGTGCATGGGTACAACTATGTGGCTGTGAACACGATAGGTTGTGGGTTCGATAGAATCCGCGTTCGATTGATCGAAAATGAAATATAATATTATATAATATTTAATTTTTTTCGCTCAGGTGTTGAGAGTGCGGCGTTGTTCTCCGCCACTTAGTTCTTCGCTTTTCTATGTGCAGGATACAGTGTGAAGCCAAATACAATTTTTTTTTCTTCAATATATATTTAAATTTAAAACAAGAAAACTTTTGCAAGAATCATATGATTTAACATGAACTAAAGTTTAGCTACTATTAATAAAATAACAATCATAACAAAAAAAAAAACAAAAAAAAAATCTAAGAAATATTATCTTGCAGTGTTCGACGATCTAAACGTTAGTGTTAAATGATTCCAACATCTGCCCAGCCCGTGTGTAATCAAAATAAAAATATTATTTTAGTAGATTTATTCGATAGTGACCGGCAGATGTCCCGGCGCGCGCTCCACACTCTCTATTTTTGTTGATCCTTCATTGTATTTGGGCAAGGGTCTCAAAGGGTCAATATCCACCATTGCTTCCGTTTAAAATTCGGGTTTATTTCTTATTTTGTCTGTAAACATCTTAAGTATCCGCCGTCAATCATAAAGGATTTTGCATTTGCAGAAATAAACAAAAACTCACCCCCTACCCGCTATCCGGTATTACAGCCTATTAACAATACGTAATCAATTTAACCCTTTGAGTTGTATTGAGGAGTACCCTATGCATTTATATCCAATAATATGTGGCCTGGTTTATTTTAATAAGATTTTTTTTTTTTTTAAAGAATTCAATATACAGAATTCAAGTGTATACGTACATGTATATTTGTAGTATTCACATTTTTTTAAAGTGTATTTATAAAAGTATCAATAATGTATGTGCTTTCAAAAATAAAAAAAAAAGTTTATTTAAAAAAATCAAAGGAAGACTTGCTTGGTTTGGTATCTAAATCTTAAACGATCTTAAATTTTACAGTTAACAAAATTCACAAAAAAATAATTTAATTTAGTATTTATGGCAATTAATTAATCTATAAATTAGAGGCCAGTCGTAGCGCAGGGGCACAAAATGTGACTGTAAAATCGACTGGTTGTGGATTCGAGGATTCGATCCCCACTCGAGGAGATGAAATATTTACTAAAATTTATATTTTTATTTCTTCGCTCTGGTGTCGAGGCAAAGCGCGGCGTTGAGTTCTGCCACTCAACACGCAATGCCTCTAGAATTCGCCAGAAAGTGGGGAAGACACCCCGTCTTAACATTAGGTTCCCTCTGCTTACCCTGCTGTGTGCGGGATACAGCGTGAAGCTAATTTTATGAATATAGACTGTCAATGACAAAAAAAATCCAGATTTAATAAGCTTAAACGAATACATAAATATTTCTACATATAATATATTAAAACACTCTATTAATACACAGAGTTAATATGATCTTTAATACATGTCATTCCCACAGCGGCTTCGCTCGTTGCGCATCAGATTAAAACTGTTTACTATAACGTTTTACGAACACTCCACTTGTCTTTTTAATGTGTAAATTAATTTAAATCGACCTTTGGAGCATGAAATTCCATATCAATTACAACAGGACAGCTTAATGCAGTACAGCGGAATAGAACCCACTCAAACTAAATTAGTAGAAGTAATTGTGGAAATAGCATACGTACTCAGTCTAAGGATGATTGTTGTTGTAGCTGTTGATGTTCAAATGCCTAACACAGATTTATTTTTCATTAATAATATAAAAATTAAATCAGCTTCACGCTGTATCCCGCACACAGCAGGGTAGGCAGAGGGAACCTAGTGTTAAGACGGGGTGTCTTCTCCACTTTCTGCCTAATTCTGGAAGCATTGCGTGTTGAGTGGCAGAATTTAACGCCGCGCTTTGCCTCGAAATCAGAGCGAAGAAATGGAAATATAAACTTAAGCAAATATTTCATCTCCTCGAGTGGGGATCGAACCCGCGACCAGTCGGTTTTACAGTCACACTTTGTGCTCCTGCGCCACGACTGGCCTCAGATTTATTTTTCATCAATAATATAGCATTCTTGATTATACTAATCAGTACATTTAAGCAATACATATAGTGTTTTGCACCAATGTTGTATGTATTTTGTTGCCATTTCTGAAAAATATGATAACATATAATATAAAGAACAAATCAGGAGTTAAGCTGTTGATAGAATCTTTATATATATAGATATTGTAGTGGAATTTAATTAAATTTAATATATCGACGTGGACTCCATTAAATTTTTATACTATTTCTAGTTACCTCTTTGTTCATGTGAGTTATGTTAATGTAAAATCCTCATCTACACATACCTGATCTTCAATGAGTTGTTCCAGCGTTGTTTCTGCAGCAATTACAAGTGAAAATAAAAAGTGAGTGCACTATTAAGCACCTCAACTGAAAGTATAAAATTTCTTACGCAAATATTTAAACAAAGATAAAGCACCGAGTGTTGCCTACATTGCAGTAAAGCCTTTACGTCTGCTAGCGTTAATTAAAATAACTGAATTTATCACCTTTTATACAAATAAATACGGTACGGTTTTATATAATAAAATGAATAATGTATTACTATTAATAAAAAAAATATCATTCACAGCTCTCATTTCTCAAGATTATCACTTCGTTCTTCTAGTTTTTATCAGATTTTAACTATTATTGAGAAATCGTATTTACTGTAAAAAGGTATAACAATTGATCGTATAAATATATATGGGCAGTAAATTACGATTTTTATTAAGACTAAGACACTACATGAATATGATAAGATATCCTTTAAGTAAATGTTTAAGCAGAAAAATGTGCAAACTGCACATATTATTCGCTTTATTAACACTGTCCACAGAAATATTTCATTTTAATTTGCTGTTAATTAAAACTTGCTTGTGCATGTAAAAAATATATATGTTTATCTCACATCTGGGTGTAAAGAAGTAATTAATTTATAATCGAAATGAATGTATTCCTCTTCGCTACTAATAGCCTGGCTGGTGTAAACGAAGTGTAATCACAAGTCACTTTTCAGATGTCTCGTTTGATGATAAGTTTTACATTTTAATGAGTTAAACACCGCAGCATCAGATTATTTGCTATCTTTTTTAAAGATCTGTGAATCGTAGATAAAGTTCACTTGTCGTGCCAGTTTGTTTTGTTTTTTTTTTTTATTTTTAAGTGTTCTAATCAATTTTATTTGTAGACTCGACAAAGAACGATCTAATATTTTTTTTATTCAGTATTTTAGTTTTTTTTCTCCTTTTGGTCTTTAACACAGTATAATAATAATACTTTAATAGTTTGCTTAATTTTCGCTAATTTTAGGGCTGAAGTAGCTGGTATATAGAACAGTTTTTTGTCTAATGAAGTAAAATTAAACTTAAATTTGCGGACATATGCCCTTATTTTGTATGAAATTAAAAACAATTGTGTGTTTGTAGTGATTTTTCTATGAAATTATTTTTTCTTTTACCTTTTCATATGTTTTCCATTGTTACTATTATAAGTTCTCAATTAGCGGCAAATTCCGTAAGAGTATCCTATGAGCTTTGTATACGTGATATAAATTTCAGCTTAATACCTGGACTGTCTTGACAGACGGACAAGAAAGTGATACAAGGGTTCTGTTTTTTTTCCTTTTGAAGTAATGAACCCTAAAAAGAGATAAAATATTAGTTCATTTAAAATTTTAAAATAAACTCTTCTCACAATTTACACGTGAATACTTTATGAACTACGCTGCTATATCTATCAAAAATTACATCAAAATAAATTATACTTTATTTACCCATATCACATTTAACGTTGTTAAACGTCATTAGTCATACAAATAGATTTTAAAAATGTTAGTGTTAAGAAAATTGAAAATCATACAGACTATAAGAACCTGCTAATTACGAGGTTAAGTAAGTACCACAAATTGCGTCATCAATATATGCCAGGACTTACTCGCTTCTTCCATTAATGGCGTTTCTGAATCCGTTGCCATTAAGAGAATACGTTGCTTTCGGGTTGGGTCAAGTTAAACGTTTGTCCTTAATTTCTTACAACGTATCACAGATAATAAATGTCCCGACCATCCTCTCTATAAAGAGCTTGACTGCGATGAAATATGTACAGTCAGCTACATTATTAAAACTTCACGAATGTGTGAAGAGACTCAGAGTATAAAGAAAGAGTCAATTAATAAACCAGACAGCGTAGTGTATATAAACACAGCAATGGACGATTAAAAAATATTACCACTTTAAAGTCTTAAATATTACAAAAGATGGTCATATTTTTTAAATAATTATATCAATAATTGGCACGCGAAGGACTCCAGAGGTGTTTCGTCTCATTATTCGTAATTTTTACCACCTACCGTGCTAGATTAATCGTTTTAACTATATCGTAAGTTTATTCGCGCAAGAAGTGCTTCACGTCAATTATACAGCAAAAATACCGGAATCTATTATTCATGGCACGCCGTGTGAAATATCTAGTGTATGTGAAATCTTATGGACTGTATAGGAAATAAAGTCTGTATATGAGAAATGCAATCACATTTGTATACGTTATTATGACAGTGGGAATAACTACTAATTATATATGGCTAACACCAATAAATAATATAATGTTAATTATTACATTTAATATGGCTTTTAAATATCAGATTTTTAAGCTCAGTAATATAAGACTAAAGAAATCTTTGATGTTGAATAAGTAAAATCTGGCATTATTCCAACCTATCCTACTCCACTCCGCAGTCTTTAACAGCATCAGGGGTAAGTCATCACGACTTTCTACGGTCGGTTTCTTGATCATCCGAGGAGTATAACACTCACTGGCCACTATGACTGACTCTACTAGAATTGAATGAATGTGTTACGTATGCAGTCATACCGGACTACCACGTTCATCTTTATTTTCGTGACGTAAATAAAAACGAATCAATATTTTGAAGATCTTTCACTCCTGATCCTTATTTAAATATCTACCATATATCGGCATAAATTAGTTGCAAGTACAGATGTTGATACGCCAGTCGTGGCGCAGCGGCACGAAATGTGGCTGTAAAACCGACTGGTTGTGGGTTCGATCCCCACTCGAGGAGATTAAATATTTATTTTAATTTATATTTCCATTTCGTCGTTCTGGTGTCGAGGTAAAGCGCGGCGTTGAGTTCTGCCACACAACGAATCCAGAATTCAGCAGAAAGTGGGGAACGGAGTGTCTTAACACTAGGTTCCCTCTGCCTGCTGTGTGCGGGATACAGCGTGAAGCTGATTTATTTATTTTATTTTAAGTACAGATATTTTTCCTTTACACCTATATAAATTCGATAAAGTAGACCTTTATAAGATATCTTCAAAGGTATAGATAGATATAGATAGTGTTCGCATTTAAGATCCCGATAGAAATAGTAAAGATAAAGGTCACATCATCGTTGGATAGCTTTCAATAGACGCGCCGATGATTTCAAAGCACGATATAATGCTGTTGAAATATATGAATACTATCGCGAGATCAGTCAAAGTTGTTGCAGACTCACTTTCAATAACCCAAATGTAACAAAAGGTATCACACTGACGAACATAAAAGATTTTAAGAAAAAATAATAAAAAATTGATTCATTCCGAAAGCCAAAATATCTTAGTGAAGATTTACGCTCTGTTATAAATGACATGATTTTATCTCAGCTTAGTGGTTTTCAAAATACTCTGTAGGTAAACATGGATATTGTTAAATCCATTAAGGAAAATTGCTTAATTTTAATTAATAATTTACAAATATTTTTCTAGTAATAATGACAGCCTTACGACGGCTAGCCTTGATAATCGGTACTCAACGCTGCGCTTTGTCTTGTTATCAGGGCGAGAAAGTGAATATAATTTTGCCCTCATGTGGGAAACAAACCGTCCATTACCGTCGGGCAAAGAACCGCTACGCCATAAAGGTTATATAAAAAAAATTACGATATTAAAACTATTATTATTAGATATTAAAATGAAAATATTTAGTTTCGTTCACGTAGTGATAACATTTTAAAGTAATAAAAGGTAAACAAACAGCACACGCACTCTGACATACACATATCCTATGCATATGAACTTATAATTTTATTATAATCGAAGGGTTGGCTTTATTCAAACAAAACTCGTTTATTTGCATTTGATAAGTGTAACGTGCTTTTACTGGACGAATGTTGGATGTAGGACGACCATTTCTACTTTATTTACTTTAATTATACTAATAATACAGTTAAAAGAGTAAAAGTACGTTAAACTACTTGAAATACGAATGTATTTTGAAATATTTAAATTATATTTTGAAACAAATTGTTTTTTTTTTATTCTAATTTAAATACAGCTTCACGCTGTATCCCGTACACAGCAGGGTAGGCAGAGGTAATCTAGTATTAGGACACATCGTTCCCCACTTATTGCAACCGAGTTCTGGAGGCATTACATGTTGAATGACGGAACTCATCGCCGCGCTTCGCCTCGACACCAGAGCGAAGAAATGAAAATATAAATGTAAATAAATATTTCATTTTCTAGAGTAGGGATAGAACCCACAACCAATCAATTTTTGCAGTCACTTTGTGCCCCTGCGTCGCAACTGGCCTCAAAAAAAAGAAAGGAAGAAAAAAGAAGCAACATTTAACAAAAAGTTATTTAAAAGATTATTTTCTGAGACTTAACAATGCACATTAAAAATATCTATTTGGTGCATGATATATAATTATATTTTATTAAAGAGAACAAATAATTTTAATTGTTATAATGTATAGAAAATTTACGCATTTTAAGTTTAATTGAATTTTTATCAATTTTTTCTCACTTCCACTGTTCTTTCACTGTTCTTTACATTACTACTATCTAAATAAGTAAATTAATGATAAGAACATATATTTTGTCCCAAAAACACTAGTATAGAATTGATGTAGAATTATCTTCTTAAGCTTAATATAATTTTTTATTCCAATATTACATGTTTCATACGGTCACCCTACATATTACAAGCAACACGTATAGTTATGCATTATGCTTTAAAATACCCTCAAATCGATGGTCGAGCACCTGTCCTGCACCCTCGCGACACGTGACGTTGGCGCACGTTGCACAAGCCCTAAAACCAATATACATAGATCTCTAATCTCTTCTATAATATTCTAATTCAATATTTTAACAATAGGTCTTACTAAAATGGTCAATATTAGGGTGCTCGGCCCTACAACAAGTTCTCAAATCTCTGTACATGTATAGAAATGTGGTAATGGATATGGTGGCTGGTTCCACATTGTTCTGGCTCGCAGGGTGCGTTGTGTGGACCTTGCGATTATTATTAGTAAAATAGTAAGGTTAGTTAGTTTTTGTTCTTATTGGACGTAAATTTTATGTAGGCTTCCATAGATTTTTATGTTAAGATTTGTTTTAGATGATTAGAATTTTATTAAAAGTATGTTGTAAATAATATTGTGGAATTATTAACGAGATAAAGACATAACTTAATTATTTTATCTGATTAGTAACCATTGTCCATTGTACTAGAGTACTTAAATACCTACTATGGATACGGGTTACTAATATACGTATGTATTTATTTTAATATAAATAAAATAAATAAATCAACTTCACGCTATATCCCGCACACAGCAGGCCGAGGGAAGCTAGTGTTAAGATACTCCGTTTCCCACTTACCACTGAATTTTTAGGCAATGCGTGTTGAGTGGCGGAATTCAACGCCGCGCTTTGCCTCGTCATCAGAGCGAAGAAATAAACATATAAATGTAAATAAATATGACATTTTCTTTTGTGGGAATCGAACCTACAATCAGTCGATTTTACAGTCACACTTTGTGCTCTTGTGCCACGACTGGCCTCAATTTTTCTCTATTTTAGTATATTTGCGATATACAAATTTCAAGAAAAAAATATTATCTGATATTAAGTAAACAAAATCACACTAAAAAATATACTGTCATTTTATATACATGCCATGAATCCATGGACTATTAAATAGTTTCTTAGCTATTTCTTATTAGAAAAAAAATTGGGGCATTATTAAAGGTACATCTGTACGTATGAATATTAGTTGAAAATAAATCAAAATCAGCTTCACGCTGTATCCCGCATACAGCAGGGTAGGCAGAGGGAATATAGTGTAAGCCACTCCGTTCCCCACTTTCTGCCAAATTCAACGCCGCGCTTGTCCTCGACACCAGAGCGAAGAAATGGACATATAAATTAAATTAAAATTAAATTAAATTAGCTTCACGCTGTATCCCGCACTCAGCAGGGTAGACAGAGGGAACCTAGTGTTAAGACACTTCGTTCCCCACTTTCTGCCGAATTCTGGAGGCATTGCGTGTTGAGTGGCAGAACTCAACGCCGCGCTTAGCCTCGACACCAGAGCGATGAAATGGAAATACAAATTTAAGTAAATATTTCATCTCCTCGAGTGGGGATCGAACCCACAACCAGTCAGTTTTGCAGTCACACCTCGTGCCGCTGCGCCACGACCGGCCTCAGCTGTCATATAAATTTAAGTAAATATTTCATCTCCTCGAGTTGGGATGGCCTCACGCATATTAGTTGTTAGGTAATAATATTGAACTTAAGTTCAGTTTTATTATTACGTCTTTTTAAACGTGTTATTTAACACGAATCGGCCGTTGGGGCACAAGGATATGACTGTAAGGCGACGGTTGTGGGTTCAACCCCCACTCGGAGGGAATGAATTATTATTTATTAATAGTTACATTTCTTAGCTCTGGCACCAAGGCAAAAGCCCGCCGTTGATTTCCGCCACTCAACAGAGACGTAATGTCTCCAAAAACTCCGCGGATTGTGAAGAACGGAGTGTCTTAACACTAGTTTCACTATGCCTACCCTGTTACGTGTGGAATACAGCGTGAAGCTGATATAAATTTTATGATAATATTTAAAATATTCCACATACTAATTAAGGACCACGGATGTTAAAGCCACTTTTTGCTTTGACGGTAATTCACAGACTGATTTCAGATAATGAGCGGATAGAAAGGTTTTTTGCAGACCTACTTGGGATAATTATTTCAAAATCATTTTCGTTGTTATTATTAAATATAGGTCGAATATTTTGTAAAATAATTAAATCGAGTTTCACTTTCAATTCTATTATATATTATGATAGGTACATACTATGTTAAAATATTTTAACACAAAAAGCAATGAAAATTTTATTTTATTTCTATAATTTGATGGTAATATGGTTTTAGAACAAAAAAATAAATAAAATTAATACGTTATTTAGCTAAGTAAACAAAAGTACTTAAATTTAATTTAACCAACTAAGCCTTCATATTTTTTATGCATTCTATAAATAAAAATTAATAATAAATTTATTGTAGTATTCTTTACATAGATAGATACCCAAAACAAAATTAAAATTATCTAGCAAATCACTGCACACTATACTGAAATAATAATTCAAAGTATGAAATGGCAATTTCGTCCTTGAGTCACGAGGGCCTCAGAAGTATATGAAGAGGTTGAAGATAATAAATGAAATTAAAAATGTTTCTAACCTTTTCGTTCGGCAATCAGTTCTCTCTGACTAACCTTCTTATATACCGTGAACAACTATGCATAGTCTTTAAGTGGTATATTAAATGAAATCTTATTAATTGTAATTGCCTAATAAAGATAGAAGAAGAAAGATGAGGCAAGTCGTGGCACTGGGGCACGAAGTGTGTTGTGAGTTCGATCCCTATTCGGGAAAATGAAATATCTATTTAAAATGTATATTTTCATTTCTTCGCTCTGGTGTCGAGGTTAAGCGCGGCGTTGAGTTCTGCCACTCAACACGCAATGCCTCCAGAATTCGGCAGAAAGTGGGGAACGGAGTGTCTTAACACTAGGTTCCCTCTGCCTGCCCTGCTGTGTGCGGGATACAGCGTGATTCTATATTATGTTTACATATAAAAGAACTTAAAATATAAATTTAAGTAAATATTTCATCTCCTCGAGTGGGAATCGAACCCAGAACCAGTCGGTTTTGCAGTCACACCTCGTGCCGCTGCGTCTCGACCAACCTCTTAAGTCCTTTTAAATTTAAACATAATATAGAGGCCACTAAATAATAAAGATTTCAAGTGATATTTTAACAACTGTTTCAAATACAACGTTGGTACAGCAAGTCTCAACAATCAGAGCAGATATATTAACTGCAAAATTGGTTTGATGCCGCAGGCTTGACTCACAAGGAGTCGTCGTGGGAGGAATGTTCCATACATTCAGAAACTTTTTGACGACATTTAAGACATGTAATAATGTTTACGTTCAAGAAAATAAACATTTTCAGCCTACTGCTTCTCTTCGAATCGCAGGATGGATAGATAAAATTTAGTAGTAGTAAAAGGGAACCTAGTGTTAAGACACTTCCATTCCCCACCTTCTGTGAAATTCTGGAGGCATTGAGTGTTAAATGGCGGAAATCAACGCCGCGCTTTGCCTCGACAGCAGAATGATAAATGCAAGTATAAATTTAAATAAATATTTCATTTCCTCGAGTGCGGATCGAACCCATAACCAGTCGCGTGTATTATCGAACCCATAACAGTCATACTTTGTGCCTCTGCGCCACATCTGGCCTCAATATTACTATTATTGTCCATATTATTTAAGATAAAAGTAATCGATTATAATAAAATATTTCAGATCATCGTGGTAAACGAATGTATGAACTATTTTCATTTCCTCGTTCTGTAAAAGTGCGGCTTTGAGTTTTTCGTTCTGGCGAAAGGTACATATATTCACACTACTTTCTCTTTACCTATCCAGTTATCTAGAAAAAGTGTGAAGGAGCACTTTCTTTTTTTAAAATTAAACCTGTAGTTAAACAGCTATAAAATGGATTCTTAAAAATCCTTAACAAGCTTAACTCGTCCTTAATTCGCGTGCATGGAGACGTCGGTTAATTATTACGTTAAAGTAATTTATTACGCAACCGTAGACGGCATCAATAATAATAAATTACTACCAATTTGAAGGTGAATTAATTTTAAAATATATAATAGTGTCCTTAAGCATCCTCAGCTTATTTTTGGCAGCTTTTAAAACATCCTTCATATATTTTTTAATTCTTAATTGACTTCTACACTTTGTTAATATGTTTATAAATAACCCATAATTAAGTTATATATTTGTGGTAAAAACGATGGTTGTGGGTTCGATTCCCACTCGGAGGAATGAATTGTTATTTATTTAAAATGTTATTTCTTCGCTCTGGTAATATTAACTATTATTAAGTAAATCATATATGGCGCAATGAGAGAACGTTTGATGTAGATATGATCCCCATTCCGGGACCTTAATAACTGTAATTTCTTCACTCTATAAAGCGTGGGGTTGAGTTTCGCTACTTCAAATTTAATATCTCTATTTCGAATAAGAAACTAAAAACGAGGTGTCCTTTTCTACTAGGTTCTCTCTGCCTATCCTGTTGTCATTGAAATAAAGTGTGAAATTAAAAAAAGCCACCTATTTATATGAAAATAAATAATTCTAAAGTAATTTGAAATGAATATCTGCTTTTTTAACTAAATATAAGTGATACGAAAGCTTTCAATAAAAAATACATATAATTTCCAAGCTAAATAGAGATTTTTCATATTAAATATATGAAGAATAAACGAGTTCTTTAGGAAAATAATAACATAACACATATTTTCATAAAATTTTTAATTATTCCTAACTAGTATTCGAAATATTTTTTGCATAAATATAAAAACAAAAAGAAAAATTACTATAAAAATTGTAGAACTTATGAAAAAAAATAACATTATGTGTATGTATGTTACAGGGCCTTACCTCGTGACTTATTACTTCACCTTGCTAAGAGTCTCCTGGCCGATGGCTCGCGGCCGTGGGAAATCGCCTCCTCCGCCGTCAACTCATTGTTTTTCACCAAGATTGATAGCGGAAACATGATATCTTCGATCGAATTGGTTTTATTTGTCATATCCGCCCGAATTATTAAAGGTTTATTCGTTGCGAATACCGTTATTAATTCTCTTTACAAGATACATTAATCAAAAATCAGCTTTCCGCACGCAGTAAGTAGAAACAAAGCAGAGAGAACCTAGTGTTAAGACACTCCGTTTTCTTTTCGCCGAATTCTAGAGGCATTGCATATAGAGTGGCGGAACTCAACGCCGCGCTTTGCAAGATACATTAATCTTTAAGCAATTATGAGGATTGCAAAAAGAATGATTTATAATTTTATTCGCAATCAGTCATTAGTATCTATTAATAAGATAGAAAGTGGGAGAGGGCGGTGGTGGTGGGTGTTTCTTGCCTCGTTATAAGCACATTATTATATTTGTGTGAAATGTGGGCGGAGCTGTGCAGATTTAAGCAATCCGTACTTCCGAACACTCGATAATGGATGAATGTCGTGTCTTAAATGTAAAAAAAACATTTATAGAATATTATTTCTTTATAGGCTTAGCTCATTTTATTTATTATCTTATTATTCTATATCTTTTCTGAACGTGTGTTTGTCACTCCACTCCTCCAGAACGGCTAGAATTTTGTGTGTGTTTTAATGGATTGCAGGTTAGTTTGAAAAGCCAGCTAAACTATAGGACTTGTAAATTTATTTAAAATATTGTATTTTTTGTGACGTTTCAATCGTGACCATTGCTGATGTGATCGTCATTATACTCGTATTCTGTACGCTGGGCTGTATGGCAGGGTAGGCAGAGGGAACCTAGTGTGAAGCCGCTCTGTATTCCATTTTCCACGGTGTTCTCGAGGCATTGAATTTTATATGGCGGAACTCAACACCGCGTTTTTGCCAAATAGAAAAATATTAAATATTTAACCCTATAATGGGGATGGAACCCTCAACTGTCGCGTTTACATTTACACACTTACGCCTCTACTTCACGGCGGTTACTATTAAATAATTATATTAATTTTATCTTCATTTCTCCAGTGTGCAAAGGCAAGGCGCGGAAGAGAACCACTCACTACGCAGTCTCGATAGTCCAGAAACAACGGAGAGTCTTGACACTAGTTCAACCTTGCTAAATCTATAAAAATAAAAAAAAACAATATACTCTTCGTAAGCCCTGTGTTAAGACACATTTCACAGTTAAATCCTGGATACATTGCGTGTTGAGTGGTGGAACTCAACACCGCGTTTTCCCAAAGCTACCGATTTAGTAAGCAATACTAACAAGACAACATAGCAGCCATTCCGATAACAACAAATGATCTTTAGACAGTACAAGGTCCCATCCGAGACTCAACCGTCGCCACGTCTAGTTCGAAAGGAGTATTATCTCAATAATTAAAGGTTTATCTCGAAAACGCCGTCAGTCGTTTATCGAGCCGCGTCCACACTGACGTTATCTTCATTACAACTCTCCAAGGGGACTTTAATTCACGTGTCCATTTATTTTAGCTGCCTTGCTTTGCAATTGAGTACACATATAAGTCTGTGGTATTATCTAAAAATGTTAATAAAAATATATGTAAGTCTGTAAATTATTTGTGTACACAAGGCTATGTTAAATATCCACCATTTCTACCTTTGTAAGGTGCTCTATAATTAATTAATAGTATTGGATAGGATGCCAAGAAAGCTGGAAATGTTTAAGTGTAGATTTACCTAGTAAGCAATAATTACTTTAAAATACTAGACTTCTACTGGTAAAACTATAATCATTCGACAGTCAATTAAGAGTTACTATCGGACGTAACGAAAAAACAAGATCTAAGTTTTTTCATACATTTTTATAAATCCATCTTATATATAAATATAATATTTCTTTACTTATATTTATAAAAAATCCTTTACTTTAAAATTTAATATTCAAATTTGATACAAAATATCCTATTAAGCGAGCTATGCGCCTTCGTTTTCATAAGCTGTCCATGTATGGAGGGAGTACAGGTTGTAGTATGTTACATTGTTCCACGGTAAAGTGCAAACATGTTTATGATAATAAGTACCTACAACGATGACGATATTAACCCGCGCTTTAGACGGCAGGTGAAAATATACAGGTCAAATAAATTTTTTAATCCACTTTCATATATATTTTTTCAAATTTTTTGTGAAATTACTTACACCTCTTCATTACTTACGGCGTTGAGTTCCACCACTTAACACGCAATGCCTCCAGGATTCTATGGAAAGTCGGTAGCCTAACGTAGTAGGCTCTCTGCCTGCCCTAAGAACCACCATCCCACCACCCCTAACCATTTATCAAAACAAAATATTGGAATATTTTATGCGTATTTTTTGCATTTTATATTAACACATTATTAACTAAATATATACGGTTAAAAGCCGGTGCTAAAATGTCCAATTAGTTGAAAGATTAAAAAATATATATTTTTTAATATGTATATTAAATTAAGTAATTGTCACTTGAAACCCATATTATATAAAAAATGCATTTTACTGGAACTAGAAACATTTTCTATTAATAAAAAAACCTTCAAATGTCAAACGAAAAACGTTACGTGTATTTTCACAAGCACTATCGCCTCCATTACATGCTTCTACGATATGGATACGCGTGCCTCTAGCTACCTATTAACAATATTAATTATTTTCTGCTGCTGGACTGTCTCGTGTAAATAATCGCTTTAATTATTAATAATAACGCCGATAACAACTTCGGTGGATAGGCTATTTTATTTTTGTATGAAGCCATGCAATTTATTTTAACAAAATGTTTAATTTCGAACAGATTTGCATTTCGTTTGGAATGCCGCTTGTTTATTATTGGTATAAAAATGGTCAATATTTTTTTTTTTTTGGAAAAAAATCCTCTATTTTTATTCTTGGAATTTAGTTCGGAAATCTTAAAAGAAAAATTACTTTTATTACTATTTCTTTAGATAGTGTATTAGTTCCGCAGTGACTTACTATAAGAACATCCCGCACACAGCAGGGTAGACAGAGGGAACCTAGTGTTAATACACTCAGTTCCCCACTGTCCGCCGAATTCTGCAGGCATAGCGTGCTGAGTGGCGGAACTCAACTCCGCACTTCGCTTCGACACCAGAGCGAAGAAATGAAAATATAAATGCAAATAAATATTTCACTTCCTCGAGTGGGGACCGAACCCACAACTAGTCGATTTTACAATCACACTTTGTGCCTCTGCGCCACGACCAGCCTCGACTATATTGACTAAGTAACAAAAAATTATTCATAATAAAAAAATCAAATGCACACACAAATATTTAGTCTCTTTAATTTTTTTCTCCTAAATATATAATATAAGATACATTGACATCTTTTTCAATCTAATATTACTCAATTACATGGCCACAACAAGCCTGAAAAGGTTAAGTACTCCGTGGTAATTGAATTTTTGTTAACTGCAGTCCGAGCCAGTTTTATTACCAGAAAATTAATTCTTGCGAGGCAAAAAAGAATTCCGAAACGAACTTAAAAGTTCCTTAATCTTATACTGTTTTATTGACGCAAAAAAATAAGGAAATATTGAAATAATCGTACAGTTTACCATTCATCTGAAACTGCAACAAAAAATAGTCTGTCGATAACAAGCCTACTATAGTGGTATATTTGATTTTTTACTTTTTCAAATGACTATTTTACGTATTTACTGTGATAAACTTACTTTGTTTCGCTTATATGTATAAAAAAATAAAAAAAAATAGTTTATTTAGTGTAATATTTTAAAATATCCAAATTAAACTATTTTATATGTGTACCTATTCAAGTTCAAATTCAAAACTAAAGGTTTAACCTTCAGAAAAATAATTTTCTTTATATATTAGTTGAGGCCGTCGTGGTCCAGGGGCACAAGAGTGTGACTGTAACGCGACGGTTGTGGGTTCGATCCCCACTCGAGGAAATGACATATTTATTTAAAATGATATTTCCATTTCTTCGCTCTGGTGGCGCGGCAAAGCCACCCAAATTCGGCGGAAAGTGGTGAACGGAGTGTCTTAACACCCTCTGCCTACCCTGCTGTGTGCGGGATACACCGTGAAGCTGTTTTTTTTTTAGTTTTTCGCTACTTGTTTGACCATCTGTAATCACTCTGTTCACTTTAAATCAATTATCGAAAAATTCTTTAATGGACTTTAATTTAAAATTTCCTTTAATCTTATACAATTTTTTTTACAAGTTTACACTAAAAGTTGAGGAAATGATCTTGTACTTTACCACTCATACTACTTCAAAAAACCATCTTCTCTGTCCGCCTCTGATTACAGTGCTTAAATTATTTAATTTACTTTTACAAGAACGTCTTTATTTATTTATCGTTAAAGATAATTTTACTTTTTTATTTTTTTAATGTGCTAAATTACAGATACAGAATATACACCTAATTACATTTTTACGTATGCATGTGTCATAAGTTGTCACTTATTTTTAAAACGTAGTAGTTATTTAATCAGATATAGAAAATCTTGTATTTAAACAATTTTCCTGCTGTAATTAACATATTTATTGTTGTAATGTTATGGTTATTTTTTTTAGTTTCGCGCATATAGCAAGGTAGGCAGAGACAACCTAGTGTTAAGACACCCCGTTCCCGTTAAGACACTTCCGTTCCCCATTTTCTGCCGAATTCTGGAACCAATGCGTGTTAAGTGGCGGTGACTCAACACCGCACTTTGCCTCTTTACCAGAACGAGGAGATAAAAATATTAAATATAAATTCCTGCAGTTGGAATCGAACCTACAACCTGTCGCATTTAAACTCATACGTTTGTCCGGCCCACAACTGGCCTCCTGTTATGATATATCTTACCAATTATTTTTTTATTAAATTCTGCATTTGAGAATTATGTGACCATCAGCGGAGTATGTTAACCTCGAGTAATTTTTAATACTTTTTTTCCATCGCAACTTTTAGCTTTTGTCTGTCGCTTTCTTATAATCATTCCGCCGCCCATATCTTTATGAGTTGAGGTTTAATCTTGTGATTTTTCGAAAGGGTTCCTTAAAATTCATAGCTTATTAAAACAAAAAAAAGTGAAACGCTCAACTCAGCTCGTTATCGAAAATAAGAAATGCTTAATGGTCAGCCAATTGTCTTATTTATTACGTTTAGTGACAAATTAATCATTGTTAAAGTGCTTGACAAAAGGAAATCACACCTATAAATATTCATGATTACAATATAAATGATAAACTACGCTACGCTAGTTCTTAATTAAACCACCATCCATGGCAAAGGACACTTGCTTTGTATATTGAGAAATAATAGAATATATGTATAAGGTGTAGGTAGATCTTTTTTGAACTATAAGTTATAGATGTTAATTTTTTAAAATGTTTAATTTACTTAAATTGTATGATAAAATTGGAATAATATGAAGATTTTGTTTAGCTTGATGCTTTGTTCAAAGCGACGCCTCGTCTTTGGCCTTAGTCACTATATATATATATATATATATATATATATATATATATATATATATATATATATATATATATATATTGTATACATCATGCAGAGAGAAGAGACCCTGACCTGACCCATGCACCATCTTCCAGATCTACACGGTGCTTTTTCCATACCAGGGCAAGGAAATGAAAATTATTCAATGCCTTGAGTAGAAAAGCATGGAGGGCCCCTCGGAGGACATGTATGAAGAGGTTGATGACAGTGGACGAGGTGAAAGAGGTAAGTAGAGACTGTAGCATTTGGCGAAATTAAATAATGCTAAAAATGCCCTTTTTACGAAGGAATTATCAATGAAGCAATCTATATGAATGATATGATTTATGTTCACAGTTGTTAACAGTTGGCGTCGACCAAAAATGTGTTGTTATTTATTGTCCTCTCTTAAATCCTTTCTTTTTACAATTAATTTAAAATTATCGATGCTTATTAAAAATATGTTATTACTGCAATATGCAGTAAGCAGACATTTAACTTCTAATTTTTAAGTTTGGTGATTTATTAATGAGATATTTTTTAATACACTAGTGGATGCCTGCAACTTTGTTTAGGTGGTCTTTATGACTTTTGCTATGCTGTTTCTATATACTACCCGTTGAAATCGAAACTTGCAGCAAGTGGAAACTAACGAGAACCCCGCCTTAAGACGAAGTGTAGAAATGAATTGAATTATACGGGAGCGGGAAAATGAAAACAATTTTAAATATTTATTTCCTTTACTGAATATTAATTGAGGCCGGCCTTGGCGCAGCGGCACAAAGTGTGACCGTAAAACCGACTGGTTGTGGGTTCGATCCCCACTCGAAGAGATGAAATATTTACTTAAATTTATATTTCCATTTCTTCGCTCTGGTGTCGAGGTGAAGCGCGGTGTTGAGTTCTGTCACTCAACACGCAATGCCTCCAAAATTCGGCAGAAAGTGGGGAACGGAGTATCTTAACACTAGGTTCCCTCTGCCTACCCTGCTGTGTGCGGGATACAGCGTGTAGCTAAAAAAAAAATAATAATTCATATCCACCGTAACAGTCACAAATTATGTACTTTTATGCCACAATTCAGATCTTATTTTTTTTATAATACTTTAACTTATAAGCCGCCGTGGCGCACCCGCACAGTCTGCGATGGCGACGATTTTAGATTCGATTTCCAGTTGAGAAAGTGATTTATATTTATTCCCTCCTATGTATTTCCTTATTACAATGCGTTCATTTCCGCAACACACAATACTACAAAAATTAGACAGAAAGTGGGAATCTTTCTAAATTTTTTTCTACAGAATAAAATTCTTTAAACAATATTTTAAAATTATAGCTGTTTATATATGTAAGTAACAGTGTATCCAACGCAACAAGTTTAATGCCACGCGCCACCACAACCCGTTTGTAATGAAATGATCGTCACTGTCTTGAAGGATCCGAGAAATAGTTTATTCAGGTTTTGGTTTTATATTGCATTCTTGTGAAGGTAGTTTATAGATATAAGGGGTAGCGAAGGCTGGGATCGCACAGCTGATATGATGATGAACTTCCATTTATCATTAGAAATATGCCATAAATAAAATCGATACCTATTACTAGATATATCTACTATAATTAAATGCTGAAGAATAATTCTTTTTGTAGTATAACAGTTTTTTCCTATAAACATTGTATAAAATATTATATTAACATTTTTTTATATAAAGAAAAATATATTAAAAAAATGTTGTAACTACTGTAATTGTTGTACTCGTTTACGACATTTTTATACATAAAAAAATATTGTAAAATACCCTTTGAAATTGTCCACTTTTTTAATACACATATTATCTACATTAACTAAATTCTACATAACTTATAACAATAAAAAATACCAAATAATCATTCACAAGCAATATTTTATATAGATTGTAAAAGTTATAGTTGGGTTCAATCTCAAGATGGATTATTTTCATTTCTTTCTTGTAAGATAAAAACGGAACCAAGTGGGTTCCAACAGAGTGTTGGAACTCACATGGTTCAATCCATGGTTCAACAAACAATATTTCAAATTAGGCCGGGAAGTGGAGAATAGAATGTCTTAACATTAAACACAACAACTACAAACCACGGTTCACGGTGGTCTATACAGTTTAGACAAAAAACATTTGAAAAATCTAAGTAATTTGAATATGAAAAATATCTCATTTTTGTCACCTGTAATATTTTTTATTTACACTGCGTGTTATAACTTACTCGAGTAAATGAATTATATAAAGAAATATAATATCTAATTGTGAAAAATGGGCGTTAACTAAATGGTATATTATATCCAGAGAATACTTCAATTTCTGTTTTTTTGTTTCTTTCTGTTTTAAATATAGCTTCACGCTGTATCCCGCATATAGCAGAGTAAACAGAGAGGACCTAGTATTAAGACACTCCGTTCCTCACTTTCCGCCGAAATTTAACTATATATTTTATACATAACTTTTATTTTTTGAATTATAAAATTGAAAATTTAACTTTTAAATAACTAAAATATTAATAAATAATACTTAATTTCCCCAAGTGGAATTAAACCCACAACCGTCGCGCTTAGACACACGCTTGTGCCACGACAGACCTCAATATCATTTTAAATATCGTTCTTAATATACAAAAAATACACAGCTACGTGACAGAATTTACATTTACCACAAGTCCACTGCAAAGACAACTCGAATACCTTATCTATTTTAATCTACTAGTTTATAAGCTGATCATCCAGAAATAGTACTCTTGAAGAAATACTATCATTCTATATATGTCAAGCGACCTTCAAATAGCAATGGCATATTAGTACAATACTCGCTAGTCGAAGTCCAATTAAGTTCGGAAGCGCCTCTGAAAGCGCATGGGCAGGTTTTTGTCGCGGTTAGGTTGCGCATACGCACCTTAATTGGCGGAAACTCGTCGTTAGGTATTGTTAAGTTAGATTTTTTTTTTAATTTATAGGTAATATTCTGGCTTCATTACTGTTATTAAAAAAAATGAAGATATATGCAGGTATTTTGTAAATAAATATTTTTTTATTAATAAATACCTGTACCTGTAATACCTATTTATATATTTTTTATGTTTCAGAACATTGATAATAAATTTATCACAAAACTTTTGTGGTAAACAATTGGGAAATAATCCTTTTAACTTAAATATTTAATATTATAATTTTCTCAAAAAAATAACAAAGCACGGCGTTGTGTTCCACACATACTCAACACGCTATGCCCCAAGAATTCAGCAGAAAGTGGGAATCAGAGTGTCTTAAAACTAGCTCCCTCTGCCTACGCTGCTATACGAGTAAGGGGAACAGCGTAAAGCTAAAAAAAATTAATATGTTATTAATTGTCTAACAAGCTATCTATTTCCTTATTATTAACACCTATATATACCTTCGTGCGTACCTAGATGACCAAACAGACAACCACCTAAGGCGTTTTAATAAGTCAACAAAATAAATTTGCACGTCCACAGTTTTACCAGCGTTTCGTTTAGCAATAACTCCAGAACCCGTCTGATCGATGTCGAAGCGCAACCAATTACATCCCATGTCATTGGAAAGTTATTTACAATCGCCCCTGTGTATTTATCACGAGATAAAACTAAATTATTATATACACTTGTAAAAGCGAGCGGTCGGTCAGTACGATAAACGCCTACTTACGTCACAGACGGACAAAAACTTCACCTAAGACTACCTTACTTCATGAGTTATTGTGGCTCGGACACCCGCTGTATACTCAAATATGTGTCTCGGCAAGTATATGGACGGCTTTGTCGTTTACTTAATTAATAGGTTTTGATCGCCTTAAAATAAAGGTTGCTTCGCGAACTGGTTGAGCATAAAAATGGTTGCGCGATCCTACAAAGGGCATAGAAACCAATATATCGACTGTTTCAACGATTTCAGTGCAACCATAAATGTATGTAAATATAATCATAAACAACTATTTAATCAGTTTTTTTTTTAAATAACAATAAAAAGTATTGAAATAAATATTTAATCTTTATCAAAATTGATGACATGGATGTCAGCCAATAATTACTTGAGTTACGTTTATTGCTGGTGCAGTACTAAATACAGTTCAACCTGGCCTGTACCTGGTCTAGGGCCGTAAAGCACACTTGGAGCGATCCTCGTCGGATACCACGGTCACGTGCCAGATCGACATCTGCTTCGTTAATTAAGGTCTGTAGGTACACATTAAGGATGCTCCATCGAATACATATGTTCTTAAGTGCTGTACAAGAAACGTAAATATCGAAATTAATTTTTCTTACTCGATTTTTAGGATTTTAACTCTTTTTATAACGCAGAACACAGAAAATGTATTAGGGATTGTAATATGTTGTAAAAAAGAAACCCAATTTAGTTTATAAGGCATTTATAGTAAATTGTATGAAGATGTTACATTTCTTTTTAAAGTTATCGAATTTCTTTAAAGTAAAATATAATCGTGCTCGATATCGAAATGCAAATCGATATCTATAGAAAATTTAGTAAGACATTTAAAAGAATGGTCATTGCAGGAATAGGGTTTTTAATAATGGCCTGCCCAATACCATGATAATATGCGTTTGTCGCATAAAAATTATTAGTTCGAAATGGATATGATCGAAACCTGCTGTGGTTGTAGCCGTTCAACCAATGTGACCTAACCAAAATATTTATATTTTGAAAATATATTCAATAAATTACTTACATAGTTTTTTTTTTTTTAAATAATATTTTTCGTTTCTTGGTTATATTTGGTAGGTTAACAGGAAGTTTTTAATAATATATTTTCAAATTACTTCTATTAAAAATCAGCTTCACGCAGCACAGCAGGGTACATAGGGCAGAGGGAACATAATTCTGGAGGCACTGCGTGTTGAGTGGCGGAACTCAACGCTGCGCCTTGCCTCGACACCAGCGCGAAGAAATTAAAATCAATGTAAATAAATATTTCATTTCCTCGAGTGGGGATCGAACCCACAACCATTCGATTTTACAATCACACTTTGTTCCCTTGCGCCACGACTGGCCTCTTTACTTCCATTTCTTATCATTATCAATTAATTGGTTTTACTGTGACGACGTCACAATATCAATAGTTCAAAAACTGATCGATTTTGTCTTTGTGTTAATCATATCTTCGCTAGCACTGACCGCGGCTACCGGTCGTCTATTAATAAAGGTGAGGCTCGAATGGACGGGAACGACCACAACCTGCTATTGTGTCTAGTGGTTAAAGAATTTGTCTTTTTAATCGCACTGCCTCCACTGTGCCTCGAGCCTATTATTAGGGTTAATTGGAATTATTAAACTTTTTTCAGAAAAGATAGAAGGTTCATTTGTGAGCAAACTAAAAGTGCTTTTAAATTAATTCATAGATAGCGAGCGTTATCACTTTAGTTTGACAGATCGATTGAAATGTGTAAATGTGTATATTTTTTTTATGTTTACACTTGTTTCTGTTTATAAAATAGACACAGAAAATTACATAATATCGAAAAAAAATATTAAAATATTCATATTATACCTCAATATTGTAGAAAAGGTTGTATATTATTTTTTTTGTATATATATTTGCTTGTATTTTAGAGAACAACAATATTATATACTAGCATTTAATTTTGCGTGTAAAAACGTATACTTGACAAGTGACCACTACTCCTGTGAAGTTGTGTTGATACACTTGCACTAGTATAGGACGCGAGTATAAAGAGACTTATCTGTTATGGGAATTTAAATAATTATTCCATATAGTAACAACCGTTAAAATGCTACATATATACATACACAACAATGTTAGTACAGAAATGATTCTAAAGGATTTAATGCGATAATTATGGCTTGAAATTACGCTTTAATATTTTTTTCGGTTTCACGCTGTATCCCGCGTATAGCAGGATTGGCAGATGAAGTCTAGTGTTAATACACTCCGCCGAATTCTGGAAGCAATGCGTATTGAGAGGCGGAACTCAACGTCGCGCTTTGCCTCTACACCAGAGCGAAACAATGAAAATATTAAATATTTCCTCGAGTGGGAATCGAACCCTCAAACTGTTGTGTTTGCAATCATATCAAAATACAAGAAGACCTAATAACTGACAGTAATATAAAAGTCATACGAGAAGTTTATGTTATCTGAATATGTGACAAATTCTTTACCGTGGGAGTAGTCATTATATCATTATTTATTGCCTAAAATATAATATCTAATTATCGTATTTACATAAATTAGAATGAGAATTTAAATTTTTATATAATATATGACTGAATACTACGGTATTAGTAGAACTGGTTCGGATATTGATAGCGAATTCGAATTCGGTAAGTTCATAAGTAATATCAAAATTAAGTGATCATTGTAATGTTTTTTGTAATATTTCATATATAATGTAAATAACTATAAATATAATACATATCAAAGATAAATTACGGCGTTGAGTTTCGCCACTAAACATTTAATGTCTCCAATTCGGGCTAAAAGAGGAAAACAGTATATGTACACTAGGTTTTATTCTGCATACGTATTCTGCTTCACTAATATCGTTGTAAGTTGATCTAATGAGTTGAAAAAATAAACGTATAAAACTTAAATTTATATTTTTTTTTTCAAAATAAGTTGAAAGTTATTAAAAAAATCACATATTTTCAAGAGCTATGTATAGAAGTATTTTTTCGGTGGCAGCAATTTATGATAAATATACGAGCTGCAGGCGGGGACGCGTACTCGCATTATCGACTATTAGATCTCGGACGTAGTTACTTATTACCATCAAGAAATTTAGACATGCTCTTAAAGTAATTTTAGAATAGTTATTATTATACAAATATTATTATAATATTTTCATAATTTTGTTTACGCTCATAAAATTATTTTATATTTTACTAAAACAATATATTTAACAAGTCCTTTTATATATATTGATAATAAATACTCCCTAACATTTACGTAACAGTTCGGTGCTTAAGAATTACCTTGTTGCTGAAGAACTACCGGAGGTATCGAACCCACAACCATCACGTTTAAATGTGCCTTATTTAGATAATATATACATTTAAAATACATTTACGATATCAACACAATATATCAGTCCTCACATAGCAATTCAAAAATATGTTACCGATATCTGATGAAGTTAATATATTACATTTATATATTTGAAACGAAATCTAATAAAATATATTATCACGATAAACAACAGGTTAGAAATCGACCAAAATTTTCTTATTTACAACTATTTTTATGTAACTTTAATGTAAAACACGTAACTATTTGTTTACACTAAGCGTAGTCACGTCAACACTGTTTTCAACGACCTATGAATATTTATATGAATTTATGGATGAAATATCTATAACACTATCTATGGGAAACCAAAAAACATGTAACATTTTTATAGGTCAATAAGAATTGCAGTGTAAATGATAATAATACAGAATATAATAAACATTTAGATCTTCCAATTTGAATTACATATACCCTGTGGGTGGAAGTGTAAGCACCACTTTAAAATGAAAACACAATTTTAACTATAAAAACCTAATACAATTATTATTTTTTTCCCCCAAAAATGAAAAATTTATTTTTTCCAATAAAATAAATAATAAAATTATTGTTGTAATATAAAACGCCATTTGTCAAGAACGACGTACGCACACATAAACCTATCAAAGGGAAACCGAGTCGTAGGTATTGGCGGCAAAGTTCAAAGTTGATTAACCTTTAGTAGTATTTTTGTAGTAGTATGTGTTTACGTTATTGGTATCTACGCGTAACTGCGTCACACGAATTACAGAATGGATAAGCATCGTGAAATTAAAAAAATCCTACGTCTAAACTATTGAGGTATCTTGATTAATTTCTTTAGGTATGGGTTTAAAATATTTTACCCTATATGCTGTTACCGTAAAAGGAGCGCTGACACTTCCATTCTGTATAAACCAAAAAATATGTTAAACGTATAGTTTAGATTGTTGAGATTTCTCTGTTAATACTGTCATTAAGTTATTGAATCAGTATGAATAAGTTACTAAACAAGAATTATTAAGCTTTTACTGTAAATGGAAACAGTATTTCGAATTATATTTATTCTAACCATTTATATGATTTTTTAATTTAAGTTATTTTTTAAAGAGCTACTACATAAATAATAGTGTGTATAAAATGAAGTCTTCAAATGGGAGAGCTATGTAATTTCTACAAAAAGATCTCATATTTTACATAATAACAAAAATACTCTGCATCTCACTTACCTTTTAAACGTGTTAATTAATAATACTAATTAGAGACTATTCGTGACGCACGGGCACAAGCATGTGACTGTAAACGCGACAGATTGAGGGTTTGATTCCCACTCGAGGAAACCAAACGCTTAATATTATCACTACGCTACGGCGTCGAAGCAATGCGCGGCGTTAAGTTTCGCCACCCAACACGCAATGCCTCCATAAATAATAGCATTTTATAAAACCAAGTCTTCTAATACAATATCTACGTAATCCTTAAACTTTCAACATATTACAAAAGTGTTTTCTGTCTACAGATCTCATATTTTGCAATAGTAAAAACGCTACATCACACATACCTCTTAAACTTGACAATAAATAATAATACTCATCAGAAGAATTAAAATATCTCCAATATACATATGACCTGAGTACATAATTTATTTTCCCATCCACCATAGTCTATAACAATCCAACACCCTATTAAGTATTCGAATACGTTAGACGCCCGCGGCGCCGGACAACTTGTATCACTTAAACAAACATCTCTATCAATTTCTTTTGCTTTAAACACTTAAATTAAACATCGGAAGCAATATCAATCATATAATGTCCAAAGTCGTGATTTAATACGTATTGATGAAAAAAAATATTATGAAATATGTATCTTTAGTTTATATTCGATAATTGTTTCTTGTGATTCGAGACTGCTCATGTTAATCATATTTTTTTCACATTTTAAATGAAACATTGAAAAATGAGTGGTTGTAATATAAATTCTTTTTTTCTAGCTTCACGCTGTATCCCGCACGTAGCAGAGTAGGAAGAGGAAACCTAGTGTTAGGACACTCCGTTGCCTATATAAAATTATGGAGGCATTGCTTGTTGACCTCGACAGTAGGTGAAAGAAATGAAAATGTTAAATATTTTATTACCTAGAGAGGGAATCGAGCCTGCTAAAATCAGCTTCACGCTGTATCCCGCACATAGCAGGGTAGGCAGAGGGAACTTAGTGTTAAGACAATCCGTTCCCCACTTTCTGCCAAATTCTGGAAGCATTGCCTGTTGAGTGGCGGAACTTAACAAACTACCCTACAAACTGTCACGAATACAGGCTTGTGCCCCTGCGTCACGACTGGCCTCAATATAAATTCTCTTGACACGATCATCTTAAATTCTTTCCAAAATAAATATCACATTTATTATAGAATTAATTTAAAATTATGAAATATAAGGTACGCGAAGTCAAAGTATTTGGTACTCAGTTAAAATACGAGAAAGGATTTCTTTATAAAGTACCTGTAACATACTGCTTTACTTTGAGATGTCTTAATAAAATATCACAAAAGTAGATATAAAAATTAAAAGCCGTTAAATCCCTAATGTATTGCTACCAGATCATACAGATATTTTCTTAGTTGGGAGAAATTGCGACGGTAACCAACTATTAAAGCTGTCACCATAAAAATGGTTGATATTTTATATTGTACTTACTTTATCCTGCACTTTTGGAATGTTAAGTTGGTTTCTATATTCGATGTTAGAGTAAAAAAAATGAAAAGATAAAGATTTATAATTCTTTGAGAGTCGTAACTATTCTATGTATGGATATAATACAGAGTAGCATTCTTATTACATCCATATTCATACATCCATATTAGTATGTCCGTTTTTGACTACAAAAAGAAACTTTCAATTAATTCACAATTAACTGTCAAAGTATGTTTTCTCTCAACCAGATTAAAATAAAAGGCTTTTTTCAAGTGTAACAATAAAATTAACATACAAAAGAAAGACTGCCGCCGAATGATATACGCGCGAGTATCATAAGAGGGCCTAAAGGCATCTCGTTCGTTTCATATCAGTTCCGAACAAATCACTATTTTATCGTTACTCCCATCAGAAAAAATATTGATATCAACACAAAAAAGTGATTCAAAAACAATAGAATGGATGGATTGAAAGGATTCCGGCGTCAGATAACAAAATGTTTAGAAAAAAAAGCCTATGTATTAATAATGGCTCGATACCAATTCTCACTGAATCGCTGGTCATCACTTCATCGCTGTCATTCTGAGCCTAAATATTTCTATGATGGCACAGACGTTAAAAAGATGCATATTTAGTTTAAGTTATTTTATATGTAGAAAAAACTGTTAGGCCGGTCGCAGGACGATGTTAATATTACGACTGTAAATACGACAGATCGTGAGTTCGATTCCTACTTGAGGATTTTTTTTTTTTTTTTCATTTTTCACTCTGGTAGCACGCAGAGCCTTCAGAATTCCCAGATTCTCTGCCTATCCTGCTATGTGTAGAATACAGCATAAAGTTAAAAAAAATGCATAATTAATCTTTTATACTTTCACGAATAATAGAGAATATATTATAATAAACTACATTGACTAAAACGTATGCAAAATAAGTACGCCCAATCGAATAGGGAAGACTAGTTTCATTTTTTTAATATTAAAATATTTTTCGCAAATTAACATCTGATTATGACATTAAAAAATCTGGTATTAACAAAATAACTTTTCTTCGCACAAAGTATATTTTTTGTGAAATTAATTTTTAAATTTGCATAGATAATTAAGAAAATAATATCGTAAATAATAACAAATTAGTTTTGACCCGCGTCGCGTCGTCACTAAATATTTATAGTTACGGCACGAGCAAAGAAATCATCGATTTGTAAGTATCGATTTGCCACACAAAAAAGTTTTATTGTAACTCGATAACTAATTTAGTAGATTGGACTAAAACGTCAAAGGGTGATCAGAAGTCACGCATCGCATATAAGATAACATCTGAATACTATTGAGGAATTGATATTTTTTCTATTGAATGAATATGATGTTCCTTATATATTTTAATTAGGTTTATAAATATAAACTAACTTAAATATATATGTTATAAAAATTAATATTTTTTTTTAGACTATGTGAATATACAACAAAAAGCTATTATGGCAGTGAAGTTGGTAGGTACTTTATACTTTTATTATTATAGACTCGTGTATATAAAATTCTATTTTATTTAATTTGTATTATGTATGCTAAAGTACTAATATAGGGGAAAAATCGAAAATATTTTGTTTTAATTTTTCGTTCATTTCGATATTTTTAGTTATGAGTCTAAAAAATCAACACCGTGCCCTAGAAAATTAATTAATGGATACCTCGGTAAAATTTACTTCGATTAAAATGCGAATCCAGTCCAATTGCTTCATGTTAACATAAATGCTATACATTGATCTCTTTCTCTTTTTTGCTATTTTTTTAATAGAAGTCAATTTTAACTAACGCAAAAAGTAAAAGTAATAAAAGTTATGACGTATTTTTTATTTAAAGAAAATATGTTTCTTCTGACGCTACAAGAAATTGTTATCAAATCATTTCGAGATCTTTGCTTTTTTTAGATACGAGTTAGGCCAAAAAAAGAAAATACTACAATCAAACGATTCGTATGCAACTAATAACGTTAGCCAGCAATTATCCTTAAAATATAGTTCATTAGATCTCGTTAAATATTTAAAACAGCAATGCATTGTCATAAGCTATGTCTCCATTAGTATATTGAAATACTAATTATATATAAGTTTAAAAATATAAATAAATACATGTAAAATAAAAAAAATCTCAGAGTTCATAATTTAAACAACAAAATGAATGTTTTCGGCAAGTCACATCTAAAGGACGCTATCGCAAAACTAGAGGCTTATCAGTATTTGCCTTGTTTTGCGGCAGCCATAAATTGTTTAAATATGCCATAATTCTTTGCTCCTTAAGATGAAGTTTCGATAAGTATTTATTAGAGCACGGGTGGTAGAGGCTTTGAAAATATCGCACCAAAACAGGTGAAAAGAAAAAAAACCGGTCAAGTGGGAGTCGCACTCACTGTCCGAAGGTTCCGTACTAATTTCAGCGAAGTACAATTAATGTATAAGTTAACAAATTCAAGCCAAACACAAAGTTTGTAATAATTTTTATCTGCACTTTAAATATAAATTCCAACTGATAGCATATGCAGCGAAGTTCATACAAAATGCATAAATGCGTTTTGTGATTTTTTTGATTGCGTTGACATATAAGCTTTTTTCTGTGCTCCATAGTACCATAGACCTGAGTATTTCAAAATAATTTCAACTTTATATCTCCACGCAATCTTAAGATACATAAAATGGTCTTGACTGACCGACACACGGACAACAAAGTGATTCTGTAAGGGATATTTTTTTTTCTTTTAAGGTACGGAACTCTAAAAACGATGTTTTTGCTAAATCACAAAGTTAGCGATAGACCATATCGCTGTTTGCTGGGTAAATAATGAACGCTCTTGATCTTGTTAACAACCTGCTGACACGATTGAATCTTTGACAAAAATAAGAACCGACTACAAACCTCTATACATGTTTTAAAGACTATAATACATTTGTTTAATAAATATGTTTATATTATATTACAGCTGAAAATTGTAAGTTTGAAGACGACGTGGCGCAGGGGCATAGGCCTGTGACTGTAATGCGAAAATTGTGGGTTCGATTTCCATAAGCATGAATAATTGATATGAATGGATGGATTATTGTTATTAATATTTTCATTTCGTTAACTTTCGTATAAGTATAACAATATTATTCTTTTTTGAAGATGATCAAAGCATGTATCTCACTGGCGACCGTGTACCTATCAGTATTCAACAAAATTAAAGGTTCAGAAGCACTCGTTAAGTTAATAAGTTTACCTGTCCCTCTGGGCGAACATACCTCACGACTAACCAAATATATGAAGGCACTTCCAACCGCCGTCTCACTCATATGTCATATTAAAGAAAAAGATGGACTTGTAATGATTCGAAATTTATTAGTTCGTCTTCTGTAATCCTATCTCTGCGATCTGCAAAGCGCGCCGTGATTAAGGTCACGGCGTCATTGCGATTATCGGATTTAATGAAATAGACGATGCAGTTTTAATTTGAGGCGCGATGTACTGAGAAATGAGAAGTAGTTTATCTGATCATTAAACGGGCAACTGACAAAATGGAGATTATTTAATTGAAGTAATATAATTTATTTGTATGCATTTAGAAATATATGTATATCTCAGATGTATATACCTACTACTAGTGAACCAAACGCGGCTTTGCGCGGCTTAAACCTATTGTTATATTAAAGCAAAATAATGTTTTTTTTTAATAGATTTTTAATAAAAAAGTAATCTATATCCTTTCTAATATCTCTAAGAATATGTATACTAAGTGTCATGATAATCGGTTGAGTAGTTTTGGCAGGAAGGCGTAACAGACAATCTTACATTTATAATTTATAATTATTTCATTGTTACAACAATACATTGAAAATCTGTATCAATGTTTGAGTTTTTTTATATAAAAAACCTAGTTAATATATGAAAACAATAATAATTCAACAACTAACATAATCAAAAAATGTAGGCCAAAAACTAGTTTCAAACGAGTACCCATCCTTGAAAATCATAACGCTCATATAAATGATATAATAAAGACACGAATGACTTACGATATCGATATCGATAGTAAATTAAAGCTGCAGATCGATGTATCGGATTATTTATGAGATAAATTTGTCTTGGGCTCACGCGGCATCTCATTAGCCCGCCGACAAAGAACCTGGCAGCATTTGTCACACGGTCGGTAGTATTGGTAATAGCGAAATGCCTTATAATATACTTTGTTAAAGTTATAATTGGAGGTGCATTACACTTGAGAATTAATATATTTTAGAAGTGAAATTTATGATAATATTCAAAGAGTTTATGTGTTTAGAGTAATAGGAATAGCTACAGCGTTGTCTTTTTTATTTATATTTTTAGGGTTCCGTACATCAAAAGATATAAACGGAACTCTTGTAGGATCACTTTATTGTCCATCTGTCTGCCAAACAAGAGAATTTATCTCGAGATAGCCTCGAGGTATCAAGATTAATTTATTATCAAATATTCAGATTTATAGTAAAAAAAATCAATACAAATCTATATTTGTGGTTCATGTCATATAAAATATTCAAATTACATAAATCTTAAATTTGTCAACTTTTATAAGTTGTACTTCCCGTTGACCTATAATATTAGTATAATAGACCGACTCGGACTTAACCAATTTTTTTCACACATCATCTAAGAAAAAATATATAAAATTAATCAGTTA
Organism: Heliconius erato x Heliconius himera; assembly: GCA_013421005.1. Taxonomy (NCBI): domain Eukaryota; kingdom Metazoa; phylum Arthropoda; class Insecta; order Lepidoptera; family Nymphalidae; genus Heliconius; species Heliconius erato x Heliconius himera. Next base: position 90,815 of record JAATLQ010010672.1, read on the forward strand.
GTATAAATATCTCGATGCCCATATATAAGGTAATTTCAACAATATATAATAATGAATAGCACTACTACTAGTACTACTTATGTATGGATAAGTAAATGAACAATGTACGTTTCTTTGATTAAGATTTCTTATTTCCTCTTTTGGTTGCACCCCCGCAGACACCACGCGCCATGAAGGAGCATGCAATATATTATTAGATATTTTTCTTTGTAATTATATTTATTATATCATAAAGCACTAACGCTAACTTCTTAGATTAATAAGATAATATGAATGATAGATATTTGATACTAACTTCGTCGATTCCAGCGCACATTATTTAGTAAAAAAAAAATCAGCTTCACGCTGTATCCCGCACACAGCAGGGTAGGAAGAGGGAACCTATTGTTAAGACACTCTGTTCCCCACTTTCTGCCGAAATCTGGAGACATTGCGTGTTGAGTGGCAGAACTCAACGCCGCGCTTAACCTCGACACCAGAGCGAAGAAATGGAAATATAAATTTAAGTAAATATTTCATCTCCTCGAGTGGGAATCGAACCCACAACCAGTCGGTTTTACAGTCACACCTCGTGCCGCTGCGCCACGACCGGCCTCCCTATTTAGTAGTTTCGGAGAATATTTTTTTATATATTTTTTTTTCAGTTTGACGCTGTATCTCGCTAGTAGCGTAGTAGGCAATAGGAGACTAGTGTTAAAATACTTCCAACCCCACTTTCCGCCGAATTCTGGCGGTATTGCGAATCGATTGCCGAAACTCAACGCCGTACTTTCTCTCTACACCAGAGCGAAAAAAAAATTAAATATTTCATTTTCTCGAGTGGGAATCGAACCCGTTGTCGTATAACGACTAGCCCCTTTATATTTAAATATATAAAATTTTCATCTTTGATAATAAAACAATATATAGTTAATAAAGGTAAATGAATATCCCTTCCGAAAAAGATTATCGGGGCGCCGTGGACTAGTAGGTGCTTGACTGTAAGCGCAATGGTTGTATGTTCGATTCCCACTCGTGGGAGTCAATTGTTTTGGCAAGACGAAATAATGATGTGATGAAAGAAATGTATTAATCTATCCTTTCTCTGAGTACATGCGGCTATGCGGACATTTTCTAAATAAATGTTCGCAAAAGGTAAAACAGAGTGTCCTGTTTACTTCCACCGATTTGCACATAAAATTTTTGTTTTATTGGAAAAGAGGGAATTAAATTGAAAGCTATCAATTTTACTTAAGGTACTTTGTTAATATGGCCAGTTCTGAATGAATAATATGCAAATTTAGAGATGAAACGTAGCTCAGTAGTAAGTTTTAATCCAAATTTTCCCACAGAACCAACAAATGTAAGTGAGGAATACCTAGAGGTATCGAGCAATGCGCAATGTGGATTCCATGAGAGACTTCGGTAAACAAGACTGCTTTACGAGCTCAAGAAGCGGTATTCCATTGTGGTGAGCATCGACACGCGGTGTTTATTGGCTAATTTTATTCAATTAAATTGTTTTGTTGAACGCCGAAGCCGCTTCGGCTCATTTTAACGCCAGAGAAGTTATTGCGATAGATTAACAGCATACGGACCGTGTTCCTTACGATGTGATTTAAAGCCCAGAGCACACAACACCATTGGAGCGGCGCGCAAATTTATACTAACGGCCGCCGCGCCGATGACATGCAGCGTTCCCATTCAGGCAATAAAGATAAACTATTTTAATTTTAATCTTTTACTACCTCAGCCTGACATCCACTTAATGCAAAGAGTTAAAAATGAGTGTTATATGTTAATTTCGAACCACATTTCAAAGCGGGAGGCAGCTTCCAAACGGTGAACCGTCCGCTAGCCACATGCTGTGAGTTCATAAGACGTTTCATCAACGATATCTCAGGACAAAACTATTATACCCATTACTGGATGAAAGGATTGATTCTTAAGGGCGGGTTCGCGTCATGCTGACAATGCGTTTCACAAATCGTTTATTATAAATTTTATTTAAACAAGACCTCTACGGTTTTGCTTCTCGATAGCATCACGCATAAAAAAATGTCATTAGAATAAATTTATTACAAATAATGACAATTAATTGCTAATTAGAGGCCGGTCGTGGCGCAGAGGCACGAGGTGTGACTGCAAAACCGACTGGTTGTGGGTTCGATCCCCACTCGAGGAAATTAAATATTTATTTATATCACTTTGCTCTGGTGTCGAGGCAAAGTGGCCGTTCAAGTATTACGTTTTTATGCAATTATTGACCCCCCCCCCCCTCCCCTATGTCATCAAAAATAAGCATTCCTCTTACCCCCTCCCCCAATGCTTACGTAAACATTGGCATATAATTTTTTTTAAGGTATTTTTTATTGATATTTTATTTGTATCTACATATATAAAAGGACATGTTCCCACAGACTGAGGTAAACCTTTTTCTTGTCCAACGCACGCACATCCGTAACCCCTGATAGTAGAAACGTGAAAATTGGACAGATTTATAATTTCGAATTCTGGAAATCCACCAAGAAGGGAATTTGAAAAATTTTAACCCTAACGGGATGAAATAGGGGTTTAAAGTTTGGATGGAAAAAATCGAAATCAGCACCGATTTTTATAAAACTTTAAATTGAGACTCTTAAAAATATTACCCCCTAAGGGTGCAAATAAGAGGTTGAAATTTGTATGGAAAAATCCTTAACTCGCCACAGATTTTTATAAAATTTGAAATTTAGACTCTTGACAATGTGCCGTTCTCCCTAAATAGATATAATAAACTTATATTTTATATTATAAAACTAATAGTTATATCGTCTACCAAATATAGCCATAATATATATGAAAAAATAAATAACTTCTGCTTACGTAATTACTAGCTAGACCCCCC
>JAATLQ010010676.1:0-36713 GCA_013421005.1 Heliconius erato x Heliconius himera
TTCACGCTGTATCCCGCACACAGCAGGGTAGGCAGAGGGAACCTAGTGTTAAGACACTCCGTTCCCCACTTTCTGCCGAATTCTGGAAGCATTGCGTGTTGAGTGGCAGATCTCAACGCCGCGCTTAACCTCGACACCAGAGCGAAGAAATGGAAATATAAATTTAAGTAAATATTTCATCTCCTCGAGTGGTGATCGAACCCACAACCAGTCGGTTTTGCAGTCACACCTCGTGCCGCTGCGCCACGACCGGCCTCTATTTAATATTATTTAAAATAATTATATTGTATTTCATTAAAATAGTTGTTTGGTTATCTAAATTCGTTTCAAATACATATTTATTTTGCACTTAAAATATTTATTATTGAATTTATTATGAGGCCAGTCGTGACGTAGGGGCAGAAAGTGTGACTGTAAAAACGACTGGTTGTGGGATCCCCACTCGAGGAAGTGAAATATTTATATTTTCATTTTACAGAATTATTGAGGCAATACGTGTTGAGTGGCGGGATTGAACGCTGCGCTTTGCTTAGCGAGAAAATAAAAATATTAAATATTTCGTCCTCCCGAGTAGGAATCCAACTATCGACCCGAGTATATCTATAACTATCCAACCCATATCCATCGGACATATAAGTGCACACTAGTGCTTCTGCGTCACGACCACCACAAACAATAATGTACTTCATATTGAAAATGAAATATCTAAATCAATACAGAATTAAAATAACATGAAACCAATCAGGCGGACTTCCACAGGAAGTTTACTCGTTCCGCAGCATCGGGTGCACAACTGCACAGTACACAGTGCACAGTGTATTGCACTGTGGCGCATTGTATCGATAACTCGCTAACAGACGGACTAAGTAGGAGGCATTATTCTATTCCATTCAGGGATAGTTAGCTTTGATTGATCTTGATAGTCTACTATTGCTTCATTAAAATGAATAGCTTGACTTTCATATAATACTTTATTCTTTGTTTTTTTATATAAAAGAAATCGGCAAATATCTTATAATGTGAAACCTTTATCAAAGAGACCGTGACGGCGCAGGGGCATATGCGAAACGCGACGGTTCGATTCCCTCTCGAGAAATATTTACCTTAAATTTTCACTTTGTCGCTCTGGGAACCAGGCAAAGTTCAGCGTCGTGTTCTACAACCCAACATGCAATGCCTCAAGAACTTAGCGGAAAGTGGGCCATGACGGAAGTCGGAAACGGAGTGTCTTAACACTAGGTTCCCATGTCCGTAACGTTAAGAATGTAAAAAAAATACATTAAACATTTAGATTTCAGTAAAAATGTGGATGGCTCACTACGCACACGCTATAAATAGTGACAGAATAAGGTAGCCTCATTTGTTTTTTCTTTTTTTTTCGATGGGCACATTTTAGGCTGGCTCCCCTACTTTATGAGTAGGTAATAAATCTACGTATGTCCCCCGTGTAGCAGGATAGGCACTTAGGCAGGATCCCCACTTTTAGCCCAATTTTAGAGACATTGCGTAATGCGTATTTATTGGTAGAAGTCCACGCCACGCTCAGTTTTGTTACCTACACCGAGAAAATGAAAAATAATGCATTCCCTCGGACGTTAATCGAACCCACAACCACTGTACAAACAATTAGGACAGAACATAATTCCCATTTCACCGCAGTAATACCAACATGACCTGGTATTTAAGTCAGGTTTTCATAACTCCTGAGCCTAACAAGCTAATCCTGCCGGCGCTACGTGGTTTTACTTTACATTTTTATTACTAGCTGTACACTTAAATGTGTATTTAGCACATAAATGTGTAGTTAAATTAAATTTTCACATAATTCGGGGTTTTGGTAACAATTATTTAATGGATATATTTTTGAAGATTTTTCTTAACTGTTTCAAAAAAATCTATTTCAAAATGTATCTGGCGTATTGGTAATTTTATATATTATATAAGCCTCTGAATGAAAAACACTGTTATAGATTTACAGTCAGCGTCCAATTCTAAGCGCAATGGTTTTGAGTTCGATCCTCACTTGGGGTAAGAGCTAATATTAATTTCCCTACTTTGATAAGACAAAGAGCGATGTTAAATTCCATCCTTTAAGAGGCAATGTCTCGAATACCTGTTTAAATATAGCAAAAAGATGAAAAACATGATTATTTTCATACTTTTTTATAGATTTCTTAACAAAGTATTTTTCTTTCCTAAGTGTGTAATAACACTTGAAAACTGATAAAAATGATTATATTCCCTAGATAATAAGAAATCTTAAGCATTATAAATCTTTTATGTGTTAACGAAAATAGCTATAAACTCGACGATTGTGGGTTCGATTTTCACACAAGGAAATGAAATATTTAATATTTTTATTTTCCAGGCTATGGTAACTATAATTCGGCGGAAAGTGAAAAAGGGAAGTGTATTAATGGAAACAGAGTATATTAACACTAGGTATCCAGGTTCCCTCTGAGTACCTTACTTGTTCGGGATACAGCAAAGAGCTGTTAAGACACTATGCTTAAGAAAATAATCAATTCCCCTTGATTGGTAAACAAACGCGTTACCGTCGCGCTTACAATCAGACGCTAAGCTCATTAACATACATATGAATATCAATACTAAGCTGATATTAAATCTCACACAAAGACATCCAAATCCCATAATCCATTCCAAATCTCCAAATCAATGATATATTTGTAGGATAGATAAAAATAGTCTTCAAATTCTAACGACTTAAGTCGTTTCGTACACGTTTAGAGCGACGATCAATAATATCTGTCGTAACCTCTGAATTTTAGTGCCATTTCGCAAAGTTCAAAGACGGGATATTATATTGTGATCTAAATTTCTTGATTATAGCTTCTTTAATAGGAATTATATTACAGTCTCTGTTTTTTTCTTCCCTTTCTGTAAGTAAATATAAAACTCTTCTCGATAAGTGATAATTCTTTGTAAAAGATATATATATTCAAATTTGTAAAAATACAATCAGAGTTACGTGTCGACGTATTAGAAAATGAGTGAAATCCAGCACTTTCGATATTTTTTTTATAGCTTACGTACATATTTAGCTTTATGCTATTATGCTCATAAAGTTAAATATGTAAACATATATATTTAGGTACATGTAAGAGGATAGGTCAAGGGAACCTAGTGTTAAGACATTCCATTTCTCCAAATTCTCCGCAAAATTTTCTAGACGCTGTTCTTTTTCGATTAGCGAAGCTCAACACCGCAAAAAAATAAACATTTCATCGAGTGGAAATCGAACTCACGACCGTTGCGTTTCCAGTCAGTAAGCATTTAACGAGGATAAAGTATTTCCCTCTTAAAAAACAAATTATTAAGCGAAGCCCCCTTACCTTTAAAATTTCCCTTTACATCGACCATTTAATTTCATTAAGCGACAGATCCAAACCACAACTAAGTAGTACAAAGTTGAATTCCGTAATAGCTCTTAATTAAATCCATTCAGCCTCTTCCACCTGAACGACTAATAAACTTGACCTTTAAAACTTCCACTAGCCTCGCCTACAATGTTATATTTATATTTATGAATGTGATGTGTACGGTTATGTCGAGTTATTTAAGTGCTCCTTGGAGAATAATTTCTGAAGGAACTTTTTTTTTTAATATAAGAAAGTAGAGTTTTTTATAAATTAAAATAAAAAAATAATTAGCTTCACGCTTTATCTCGCGAGTTTAGAATATAGCGTTTTTTTTTTCTTTTTTTTTTACACTCATACACTGTCTATCTCTATTTAAATTATAGTCTCTCTTTATCCATATAAAAAAAATCTTCTATTAAAGAATGATAAACAGTCAACGCACAGCAGGACCTGCGAAGCATAGAAAGCTGGAATTTTGTGGGTCCTTGAGGAGTGCAGGGGAGCAATGAGGATTTCCCGAAATCCCAACGTAAACAGGAAAAAAAGGATTTTGAACTTCACGCAATCGAAGTAGCGGACTACAATTAACTTTTATATACTAACTCAACTGAAATGAAGTTATATAAAACACACAAATCCTTTGCAGACCATCATTGAAACTTCGTACAGACAGACGACAAATTATATTCTAAAATTATATTCAAATGGAATTTGTAATTTTTGTCAATATACGTAAAAAGCTTAAAATTACAATTGTGCAGGCCTCACCTACACTACGGTACCTAAACGGTCGACCTTCAAACGTCAGCCACTACTATAATTATTTCATTGTGTGTTATTAAAGTCACGCGATGTCGCGATAAGGCGGCCGAGTGTTTATTTTATATAACACGCATTCTTTTTAGCTTCACACTGTATCCCGCATATAGCAGGGTAGGCAGAGGGAACCTAGTGTGATAATACTCCGTTCCTAACTTTCGGAAACTCAACGCCGCGTTTTGTCTTTGTTCAAAACGAGGTAAAGACATGCCCTCGAGTGTGAAATAAGCCTACAATCGTCGCGTTTACAGTCACACGTAGTGTCACTCCGCCACGACGGCCTCAATCTAGGATATGAGGTATGCAGTAAGTGTTGATACACTCTACTGTCTATTTTTTGCTGATTTAAGAGACTTTTTGTATTTATTTGGCCAAAATTAAAGGTACAAATCATTATGAATTAAAAGCAAAAATAAATGTTATTATAATTAATCCAAATAGAACGAAACATTTACAAATTGTTTGTTAAAATAATTATTATAATTTACAACTTAAAAATTGTCACGATTGAAGGTAAAATTTGTAAATCAAATTAAATACTTTTACTACTGACAATATGGATTATAATTTAAGTATAAAATTTGTAACTATGATTATTTTAAGTCAAATTAATTATTTTATAAGTGACACTACTTTTATTGTGAATTATATTTTTTAAGGATTTTGTCCTTGTACCGACGCGGCGTTGAGTTCTGCCACTCAACACGCAATGCCTCCAGAGTTCGGCAGAAAGTGGGAAACTGAGTGTCTTAACACTAGGTTCCCTCTGCCTACCCTGCTCTGTGCAGGATACAGCGTGAAGCTGACCAACATAAGCACCAAAAGAAAGAGTTGAGCATAGACTTGCTAACGTTTTGAGATCATTATTAAGCTCTAAACAAAAGTGTTCAAGTGAAATCTCAAGTGCTAACAGTTTAAGTGAGCCTTAAGTGCAAAGCGTTAAGAATAAAATGATATAAATAAAAAGTTCAAAACGTGGGTTGTTTTGGGAGGAGAGAAGCTGTGTGCTTTATCTTATCCGATCAATTTGCCATTCATCTACGAGATCGAATCCACAAACACCCTTGACAGTTAACTCTTGCCAACTGTGCCACTAGGGTGGCCCTGCATTTAATTGCCTTTTAAAATTTCATTCGTTTCTGCGTACATATGTACATGTTCGATATATACAGTACCAGCCAATACTAGCCTCTATAATCTCTGACATAAGAACTTTACTTACTTTTTACTACGTACTGACCGTACTTTTGCATTGCAAAAGCTTTTACAAGGGGTAGTATTAAAAAATCAATCCACCAATTCGCTTCGAATCAAGCAATTTACGTAAAACAAACATTTTTGGGAAGGAAAATATTAGAGTACATGTTTTTACAGCCTTTTTTGGGGGATGCTCTTCAAATATACTGCACTTTTAAAAATAGATACAGGTGGAATTTATAAATTTTAAATGTTTGTTACAAATTTTGTATTTTGCACTTATAGTAACAAGGCAAAGGGCGGCGTTAAGTTCCGCAATTCAACACGCAACGCCTCGAGAATTCGGTGGAAAGTGGGGAACAGAAATGTCTTAATGGGGCGGAGCCGCCCCAATTAGACATTTAGCGCCCGATATAGTGTGAAACTAAAAAAAGGTATATATAGATATATAAGTACGTAATTTGTAAAATAGACACAGATAGAATAAAACCTTACTTTAACAAGGAGTCGTTTATTTCTTATAAGTGCAAATTAGTAATTGTAGATTATAAAAAGTAGCTTCATGTTTTTTCCTGCATGGAAGGATAGGTCGATAGTGGAGAGAGGAACCTTGGGTTAAAACACTTTGTTTCTCATTTTTTGTCAAAACTGCACATTGTGTGTTCAGTGACGGAACACAACGCCACGTTTTATCTTCTTACTAGAGTGAGTGCAGCAGAAAATAGTCCGTTCCCTCGTGTGGGAATCCAACCTATTGGTCGTCGCGCTCACACTAAGACGCTGTACCGCTGTACCATTTCGACCTTTAATGTAGTAGTGCAGAAAAGTCAATTAGCGTTTAATTAACATTATATTAGAACATAAACACACACCAAACTCATTAACATGTTTGTGTGTAACTTTTCACAGTTTATGATCGAAATCAGTTTACATTTTAGAACATATTAAGTAAATAATAAATGAATAAAGTTTATAAAACGTTGTGAAGTTATAATAGAATAGTATGAAGCGCAGCAATATATTATCCGACTGTAAATGCGACGGTTGTGAGTTCGATTCCCACTCGGGGGTGACAATAAATCAATTCCGCCAATCGACACGTCATTTGTCGAAAATAAGGCCGTGCGCGTGAAAGGGGGTGTCTTCCCAATGCTGCTCTGCTATGCACGGTATTTTCACGGTATTACGGTTTTTTTTAGCTACACGTTGTATCCTGTGTGTAAAAGGATAGACACAAGGAGCCCCGGAACCTAATGTTTAGATATTCCGTTCCCATTAATTCAATTTCCGGCGCATTCTGGCGTCATTTTTTGTTGACTGACTAAACTCAACACCGCGCATAACAAAGATAAGAAATAAAAATATTGCATTTCCTTCAGTAGCAATCGTATCCACAACCAGTCGCGACTACAGTCTCACGAGCGTACCCTTGCGCCACGACGGGCCTCAAATTAAATTTTAAATTACGTAAAGAAAAAAATCAAGTTTCTCCCAAAAATCCCTATAAATTTTAATATCCACGACCCAAAACTAGGTAAAAACCTCCCTAAACTGGCGTCGGTGACGGCTTGCAAAGTGTAAGCACATTTCCTTCATGACTTCGCTGAAGCCGGATGTGTAGATTAATCGTACTGACAAACACATTCGTCGAGTCACTTGGAGTAAACTTTTAAATTCTAAGTTAAATTAAACTTGGTTATTTTGGTACTCGTTTGGAATATTTTTCCGTTTTCTATATCAGGGAAGTGTAGGCAATGGGAACTTAGTGGTAGGTCACGTCCTGTTCAACCCTTTTGACTTTAGTTTGTATATTTCTAATATTACATAGACATTGAAAAGATAGAGCGGTTGATTTTTAATAGGATTTTATAAAAGGAGTTGGTTTTATATGTACTTTTACTCCTGACCGGTTTTCCTTTGAAATTCTATTTGGCTTCAAAGCATTGTAGTTAGTATCTTCTGTATATGATTCATATGAAGAAAACTTGAGGCGAGTCGTGGCGCAACAGCACAAGCGTGCGTCCGTAAATGCGACGACGACACGAACGACAAAACGCGTCTGAATATGGAACTGAATGTCTTATGACTAGGTCCCCAGGTTCCCTCTATCTACTTATCTACGCTACGTGTAACTCGCCAAGATACTCTAGTCCCCACTTTCCGCTAAAATTTTCAAGGCATTGAGTGCTGTGAATGTATGAAATTAACTCTTCTCTTTGAATAAAATAGTGTAGAGCAAACTACTGTACCTCTATTAAGCAAACTCTTTTGACTAGCAAGTTAACTGCCATATAGAGAACACACGCTATATTTCACGCAAGTTTAAGCTGCAAGGACATTTTGCATTCGAGTCCCGTCACCGCGTGATAAATGGCGGCGACGGATACAGTCGGTGCCCTTCCGTCTGCCACTACGGTTCCGGGGATGGAAATATTACGTGCCTACTATGGGCATGTTAAATTATGTAAAAAAATATACGAATTAAATGTTTTTTTTAGTGATGATAGGGAAAAAATTAAAGTTTATAGTAAATTAGCTATATGATCGCATTTTGTATCTCATAAATTGTTACTTGAGGCCAGTCGTGACGTAGGGGCACAAAGTGTGAATGTAAATCGACTGGTTGTGGGTTCCATCCCCACTCGAGGAGATGAAATATTTACTTAAATTTATATTTCCATTTTCTTCGCTCTGGTGTCGAGGAAAAGCGCGGCGTTGTGTTCTGCCACACAACATGCAATGCCTCCAAAATTCGGCAGAAAGTGGGGAATGGAGTCTTAATACTAGTTTCCATCTCCCTACCCTGCGGTGTGCGGGATACAGCGTGAACCTGATTTATTTTTTATTTTTTTTATAAATTGTTACTTTTCGACATTTTACTCATATATAACGAATAAGCGAAGTTATTTTAAATGTAATTTATTTTTAAAGTGGGAATCGAACTCACAACCGTTATTTGTATGCACAGAGATTTCCAATTTGCGTTATGATCATAAAAGATTTTGTTATTATTTATATAAAATTACCTATTACCTGTGGCTTCGCTTGAGTCGTCAAATGGAAAACTAAGAAAAAGTACATGTCTCCAGTTTTGAAACAAACTTCATTTTCATAATAAGTATGTTTTTATGTTGTATTTGAAAGAAATAAAGAAAAGACGGAATGCAAAATCAGTGTAAATGGTAAGATATTATAACAAGTGAAGGAAGTGATATAAGTATGTTCTGTAGAGGTAGAAGATACGAGATGGATGCGGAAAGGTGTATTGCTGCCGGTAACAGGAGCCGCCTGCCTTAAGCTGCATTGATGAGAAGGCGAAACATATACGCACGAAAGATGAATGCAGTAGAGGTGCAAACTCTTCGTAGGTTTGCGGTGTCAGCTTAGCTGATCGAATCTGCAATGAAGAGATACACAGAATGGCAGGTACTAGAGAGGATATCACGGTGAGAATTAAGAAAAACGTGCTCAGCTGGTTTGGGCACGTCAAACGAATGAGTGATGAAAGAATGGCGAAAAAGATTAATGATGGAAAAGTTAGTGGTAAGAGAGGTAGGGGGAGACCTCGGTAGACCTTCGAAAACACAGTATCAAAGATAGTGGAGGAAGGTCACGTAAAAAGCCCGAGGTTTTAAATAAAAACAATTAGTTTCAGGACTTTCATCCACAATCTCTGCAGTGTTCGGTTAGGCATATGTACGTACCACAAAGCCGCAAACTTTGTGAGCATTTTAATATAACAATAAATTATATTTTATCATATTGTCACTATCCACTTTACGTTAATGTTTCATATAATTTTGTGGTTTTCAAAAGGCTCAATTTAATAATTACTATAATCATTTTATTACCTTTTTCATACAATCGTAATCGTAGTAAAGTAATACTTTATTTTTCGCTCCCGTAACTATGGAAAATTGAAGTCCAAAACACTTAATAATGTTGCCGTCACTCAACTCAATACCTAGTGTCTTGTTGCTAGAAGCGGAAAATTTTAAATATTTTCGAATTCAACCTGAACTCATTGTGCCTGTATTGGTATATACATATGTATATACTTTTGTATACTAGTCCATATTACACCATAAAGTCAATAAGGTGAAGACAAGCCTTACCCATACCCGCCCCACCAGTAAATTATTCAAAAAGTTGCCTACAACTTTAATGGAAATACAATGTGATATAACCGAAAGTTGCAGAGGTTAAACGTCGGAGCTTTTTTGTACATATATTATGTAAATATAAAAAGTTTGTAATAGTATTTTGTTACGTTAGATTACATTTTAAATAAAACTCTTTAAACGGGTTAATCGCGTATATTTGAGTAGGTGTTTGGTTAAAAAAACTGACGCTATGAACACCAGTAGTACGTGGCCACGGATAGACCTAGCACGATTCACAATATAGCGCCGGTTACACATCGTTCTCGGTCCGATTTCAGTCTGTTAAAAATACTTTTATATGAGAAATAATGAGTATGAATTCTCACTTAGCTTGCCTAAGGAGATTCATTCAAAACGTGTAAAAAATTTGAAAATCAAAGATACTACTAGCACTTATTATTACAAAGCGACAAATCGGTAAAATGATATAAATAAAATAAAAAAATCAGCTTCACGCTGTATCCCACCCACAGGAGGGAAGGTAGACATACCGTTTCCCACTTTCCGCCAAGTTTTGGAGGCATTGCATGTTGAGTGGCGGAACTCAACGCCGCGCTTTACCTCGATACCAAAGCTAAGAAATGAAAGTATAGATGTAAGTAAAAATGTTATCTCCTCGAGTGGGGATCGAATCCACAACCAGTCGATTTTACAGTCACACTGTATGCCCCTGCGCCACGACTAGCCTCACTGGTATATAAATAATTATAAAAAATATTATTGCAGTCATGTATCAAGGCTACTTTATAAGTATGATTAAATATTCCTATCGTATTTTTAAATAAGTTGATACTACCACGATACTGCACGCAACACGCAAAATTTCAAAGTCGGAAAGCGGAGATCGGAGTGTATTGACACTTTGTTCCCTCTGCCTTACCTGCTGTAAAACGCTTAGCTAAAAAGGTATCCATACAGTGGGACGATATCGAACCTGTAAACTCCTTTATATAAAATAATAACTGTCATTTATTACATTGAACAACTTAATACAATGAACGACTTAATTTCAATTTAACTAGAAAAAAAATAATAGATAATTTCTAAATGTAGGTAGATAGGTAGGTACCGCTCAGATTTTTGCGGGATAGGTCAAGTGGGTACTCTCAACAAAATGCGATCTCAATTTAATTTTACCGCCCGCTTACCAATGATAACTGAATTTTATACGTAAATGTCTTTTATATCTTTTATTCTCGTGGATTTCAAAGGTAGGCGGATAGAGCCGGTGATACGACCAATTACAGCTTTTTATGTTAATTTTTGTTTTATCTTTGAGATGGGATTTGTGGGGTGATATAAGCTTATGGATGTGTTTGTAAAGAGATAAACGATTAATAGTAATATATTATAAATACAATCGTCGCTCGTGGCGCAGGGGCACTGTATCTGACTTTAAGCGCGTAAGTAGTGAGTATGATTCCAAATTCAGGAAATAATTATTTTTATTTAATCACAGAATGTCTGCTGATAAGAGAGTAAAAAAAACAAAAAAGATCGCGCCATCAAGACAAATCTAACGACGTGTCATAAGAATCGGTTTACTGGTTTAACAGTTACAAAGGGACGAAGAAACGTATGTACATACATACGCGCTAAAAACATAGCCGTCCTTTTGAGCTTTGCTGCAATCGGGTAAAAAACAAACCGCGATATTGAGTTCTGCCACTTTATATACAATGTCTCGAAAAATTGGCGGAAAGTAAGAGACTAAGCGTTTATTGAGGATCTACACTAGGTTCCCATATAAATGTATATTTAACAGATTGAGATCGGACTGAGAACGAAACATAATTGGCACTATAGTCCTTAAAGATAGGTTCCCTCTGCCAGCAGTTTCCGTTTAGACGCTATGCACCACGACGGCTTTTTAATAAAAACAAAACATCAATCCACAAGACAATAAAGAAAAAACAAAATAAATTATTTAAAAATTTCATTATAATCTTCTTATAAACTCTAACAATTATTTGTGCTACAAATATGTATTCTTACGTATATAGGTATACTATTAAATACGTTTCGTAAACAAAACTAAGCCCTTGTAACGTAATACCGCCATGTGGACAAAGGACAACAGAGGGTAGTATTAGCACCACATGTCGAAACAACCCTCGATAGAGTGGCTAGTTTTTGGAAATTACAAAATTCCCCGAATTATTTGAGACAGAGTTCTAATGTTACACATTTATTTATAAGACATAAAGTCGATTTTCATCAAGCTATTATATAAGGGGTTGGTTTTATACTTTCACTCTTGACCGATTTTCTTTGAAATTTTATTGGGCTTCAAAGTATTGAAGTATCAAGTGTTATTTTCTGTATATAATTTATATAAAGAAAATTTGAAGTCAATGGTGGCGCAGGTGCACAAGCGTGCGTCTGTAAACGGGTTGTGGGTTTTACCCCCATTCAAGGAAATTAAATATTTAATATCTTAATTTTCTCTTTCTAGTAACGTGGCAAAAGACTCCCATTTTAACCAAATTTTGCTTCATTTTAATCAATTTAACTTACAAAAAGTGCGCCATTGATCAAATCATAGTACTGTGTTGCCACACCAGGTTAATACAGATACGTATTACGGTACGAAAATATATTAAGGGAACACGTGAATGGCTTAAGCACTTGAGTAGAACCAATCGCACGAGTAAAGTACTTGAAAGCTCTACAAGAATAACATAACATGCGCATCAGCGCTTTTCTTGAGCTTTATCTTAAAAGTTCCTTAGGTTTTACGTAACAAAGGACCATAGAAGTGCATTTTCGCATTCAGCAAAATCTAGGTTTCCTAAGTTTTCTATGAAAAGAAAAGTGTTTCTGAAAGCCATATTAAAAGTATGTAGAAACCTTTTAGCGATATTACACTTTGTGAATATTATATCAATTAGTGTAGTATTGGCGCAGATGGGTTATATTTGATTTGACTCGAGCTAGTTCTGTGTTGTTATAATAAAAGAGATTTTTTAAAATTTCTAGTTAGGCGAGTTAAACATGTCAATTAAATAGGTGAGGCCATCGAAGACAAAGCTTGGCGTTGAGTTGCGCCACTCCATAAAATATCTTGAAAATTTTAAGGGAGTGTCTGTGTGCCCACATATTGCAGGATTGACCATACACAGGATAGTCAGTTCTTTGATTTTCACAATTATTACACATTTTAAATTAAACTATTTAACCGGATTAATCAGTGTCTATATTTAGTAGATATTATACATTTTTAGAAGCCCGATGTTTAGAATATTTTGCAGTAGTCCGTGATGACGGGTAGACGGAGGAGGCGAAACATTGAGTGTCGAGCGGCGGAACCCAACGTTGCGCTTTATCCAGTCACCAGAGCAAGGAAATTAAAAAAAAAAACATTCTGCCAAATGCAATTAAAACCCGCGTTCACACTCAAAATCGTACACAAATACTTTTAATATATATATATATATATATATATATATATATATATATATATATATATATATATATATATATATATATATATATATATATATATATATATATATATATATAAAATCCTTTGATAGTCTCAATGTAATCATTTATACCTAACAAATTAAGGATACATGTTTCATGAGGGTAAGTCAACACAATGCTATTGTATTCTAAGTGACCGGGTTATAGCATAAAGAGGTTCGTTCGTGCGCTACGGTACTCGCGATAGCAAAAATTAAATATGTATTTATAGATACTAATTAATGTTTATTTACGCTGTGTCGATTTTGATAAGATGTATTTGCTTTATGTGATACGAAGAGGGAACGTGGCGTTAATACAGTCCGATCCTCAAGCATAACCCAATTTTTAAGATATTGCGTGGGCATTCCATTGATATTCGAGACAATTTTGTATGATGATAATTGAAAATAATTTAAATATTATTATTTCTCAGAGTGGGGGTTTGAATCCACAAATATCGCGTTAACAGTCAGACGCTGTCCCAATGCGCCAGCGCGGTTTATACTTAATATTTTTATTATATATTCTTATTTTTAAGCATCACTTTGACACATTGATCCAACGTGATCTGTCTTGTTATCAGAGCGAGGAAACGAAAATAGTTAATTTAACCGAGATGGATTAGAACTCACAAATATCGCGTTGACTACTAGATGCTATACCACTGCGACACGACGCCTTTTTTAATATAATTTTTCCTTTATACAATTTATATTTATTTTATGCACTTATAGACATCCTAGTGAGACGTTTGTTTGCCCTCCTTTTACTTTAGGACAATTGTATTATAAACAATAGAATGATAGTATTAATAAACAATAGGTATGCGTATGCAATTGCATTAAGTGTATCAAGTCAATTTATTTTATGAAATATTTGAATATTCCCAACTTCACATTTATTTTAGCTTCACGCTTTATCCCGCATATATAAGGGGAAAGCAGAGAAAACCTGGGAACCTAGTATTAAGTATTAACCATTCCCATTAAAACGCTTCCGCTCCTCACCTGTCGCGCATATAGTGGCGCGCGCTTGTCACGGTACGAATGGCCGACTAGCCTAAAAATTGTAATATTAAATAACATTGAAATTTTAATATTAAAATATTGTTCGCTGTGTTTTTACACTGTTTTGCTTACACTATAAAATTATAAAATTTGAAATACCAATAACAGAAACAAAATACCATACACTAAATATAAAGCTGAAGAAAAGCTAAACTTACAGCATCACTCCTGTATAATCTCTGAATTTGTAACAGTTATAAGTACCTGTAACAGAAATATCCTATTAATAAAATATAAACAGTTAAAAAAAATATATTATACATTTTTTTACCATCGCAACTATGATCTAATATAATTTGATATGGATACGATTTCCACTCGAGGATATTAATTATTTTTAATTCCGGTCTCCAGTAACAAGACAAAGCGCAGCGTTGAGTTCCACCGCTGAACACGCACTATCTTGAACATTGGACAGAAACTAGCGAATTCAGTGTCTTAACACTACATTGCCTCTGTCTACTCACGCTGTTCAGTTAAAAAACATTACAACTTAGCGATCAATTACTACACAAAATGAACTTTCAAATAAAATATTTATACAATATCTCTTTTTATCTGATTTTTTATACTTTTTATACAAATATACCTAATAGGTATATATATATATTGAACCCAGTCTATAAAAAGCATTCTATACCCACAGCATTCACTCACATTTGAAACGCAATCAAAATGAGTTCAGCAAAATAATAATAAATTATATCTTATTTCTATAACCGTCGAAGTGATCGACTGTACCATTTAACAAGCCATCTTAACATTTATAGTTAACAGGAAGTGCATGTTGTCGGTATTATGTCAGACGGTTTGAAATAGATGCATTACTTAAAGACCGTAGTGGCGCGGCGGCACAACGTCTGACTGTGACGTGACGGTTTTGGGTTCGTTTCCCACTCAAGAATAATTTATTTTCATTTTCTCGCACTGGTAACTACGTAAACTTCGGGGTGGAATGCCTAAGTATACGCAATATTTTTATAATAAGGTAGAATGTGGGGAATAGTGTTAGCACTAGGTTCCTTCTGCCTACACTGCTATATGTGATATACAACGTGAAGCTATTATGCGGTTATAAGTAAGCATTTATAATTACACATATAAGAGGGCACCTACCACCTGACAGAAGAAACCTAATATTAAGACACTCCATTTACCGCTTTCCGTCCAAATTCCAACACATCGTGTATCAAACGGCGGAACCCAACGCCGCGCTCTAACAATACACACAGCAAATATAGCTATCCATTTATATCTATCAACCATTATTGGTCGCCGGCGCCGCATTCGCAATAACACTTCCGTACACACACTCAAGCACATATGTGGGCTGCATTTACCTACAAATATAGAGTAATAATAGCGTCGACGTGCTTCCTGCTACGATCGTAAGATAGCTTAATACATTTAAAGTATTACATATTGATATGTGCTTATAGTATAGATCTTAGCTAGGTTCTGATATGTTGTTGTTGTGGTAATTGTGAGTACGATTCGATTCTATATATTTGTTTTTTTTTAAATATATTTTCCTCTTATTTTAATTGGTCAAGGTACAAGATATCGTAGGTTACCTTATAATAATAGTAAAATACGTTAAATTATACAGTACACTATTGTGATATTCTCTATGCAGTTGCAGTGAAAAAAATTTTAACAGAACAAAAAAAGAACGGAATTTTCCATTTCAAGTCTTAAATTCCCCGCAAAAAGTTTTATTTAATATATATAAGCTACTACTAACCTACAAAGACTTCAAAAAGTCTTCAAACGTCTTATAAAAATTGGTTTCACAGTAAAGGTGCTTCGGGAGACGTGTGTTATCACAATCTGCTGTAAGATTTATCTCATTAACTTTGGGCTGTATAGTCTTCATCAATTAATTGATACCTTTTATAGATATCATCATTTTTGTTTTAAAATTTGAGTATACGGGCTGGTTTTTAACTTAGATTATTACTTTTTTGTTATTTACTTAGGAAATATGTTTTTTTAGTTTCGCTACACGCTGTATCCTGCATATAGCAAGGTAGGAAGGGTTAGTAGGCACTAATACTTTCTCACGTACCATCCAATTTTCGAGACATTATCAGGTCTATTTAGTGTTCGGAACTCAACGCCGCGTTAGGTCTGTTTAACAGAGAGAAATAATGAAAATAACTCATGAAATATAGAAAACAAATCTTCAGATGGGTTGGAATTTGCAATTTGATTCAAGCATTATTGTAGTCATCTTATATATCGTTTATATTTTTAAATTTGTATCTACATTAAAAATCCTCAAAAAAAGATTTTATGTTTTACAATACTTTCTAAATTTACAAATGACGTTATACGTTGAACGTACAAGAACATATACAATTGATATCTAATACTATTTTTATTTCTCCTCTGGATTTCATCACTAATCACACAATGTCAACAGCAGGAAAATGGAGAACGGAGTGTCCTAACGCTTCTTTATAAATCTACCCCGTTATATGCGTGACCAAGCGTGAAAATAAAAAAAAATACGATAAAATACTGAGCAAATTGTCAAATATAGATATAATTGATTGCCTTTAAGCGCCGCCGAGCGTTGGTAATATATACGACCAAGTTGTGTGCACTTGCAGTCTAATTATACAGCTATTTGAATGTGCATGCTATTATTGTTACGTGAACCAACGTTTTCCCGGCATGTATTATAGAGAAATATGTTATTAAGGATGAAATTATAAAATATAATTTTGGGCCTTCTCAAAGGCTGCACTTAGCAACTTTAGCCAGCCTTCGCTTCCGCCATTATGCACAGGAAATAACTTCTTTTTTCTTCCTTCCCTATCTCTTCTTAACTTCTCTAACTTTGCCTCGAACTTGACTAGAGATGATCGAAGAACGACGCGGCCGACCATCTCGCGGTGCTAGAGCTCAATGCCTGAAGGTAGCCTCGAAGAAACTGGGGGCCATCAGCAGAGCGAGACGGTACTTCACGCCAAAACACCGATTGGCCTTGTATCCCTATACAAGTTCAGCCTCATATGGAGTACTGTTCTCATATCTGGGCTGATGCACTCCCAGTGTTAGCTTGACCGATTTGATCGCATACAACGTAGAGCCGTTCGAATTATTGGGAATCCAATAATTTATGAAAGGCTTGACAATTTGGCCATGCGAGGCCCTCGCTTGCCTTCTCTTTTCCATAAAAACTAATTAAGATTTTGTATAGGTACTTATGACATTTATAAGTAAAAATAGCTTTTGTAGAAAGATAGGAATATTCGTAACGAAGTCGGCGGTCGTTGGTCAAAAACGGTTTAAATTGCACTAAAGGCATTCATTCCTTATTATCTTTTAGTTACACGATGTATGCTATATGTAGAGGGTTAAGAACGGAACGGAGTGCCGTTTCCCACTTTCCTCCCAACTTTCAAGACAATGCTTGTTGAATGGTGGAAATCAACGCCGCGTTATGTCGCGAGAAGAGCGAGCGAGAAAATGAAAATTATTTAGTACTGTATATTGAAAATTGACACCATAATCGTCGCGTTTACAGTCAGACACTGTGCTCGAGTTCAAGAAACTAACACAAATGTTATTTCTAACACAAATATCCTTGTAAGCCGTAGAACCCTTAAGCGTTTTGGGGAGATGTCATGGTGCATTTATCCTATTTAATTATGCAGGACCGAGGGTTGGATTTCAAACTACCCCATTGCTTGAAAACACTTAGAAAATACTCACCCTTATAGAATAAGAAATAGGAGTCGTCTTAAATGTTGATTTTTAGTTTCATTCATAGATATTTTTAAATTGTCTCCTACACTACTTTAGTAATACGTGTGTAGAGTATTAAGATGCGTTAAGTTGTAGGCTCGCTAGTTGAACGGCCAAATTAGAATAGTTGTCTGGCAAAGATAGATTTAAATAATCTTTTATTGAAGTATTTGTTTGTATATAAGATTTTTTAATTCTGTTCTTGTACTTCGCTACACACCTTATTTCACTTTGAGGCGTAAATTTCATGCCTAGTGGTGAAAATAGCTATTTTTATTATTGCATTTAAATTATTTTTAATTTGAATGCCACCATAGCGTCTGACTTTAACGTGACTCGACAGGTTCAATTTCCACTCGGAGGATTTACTTCTTCTCTTTGGTAACAAGACAAAGCCCGGCAACATACAATGTCTCGAAAATTAGCTTGAAATAATTATGTCTTTATAGTAATTCTGTCAGTCCAGCTTGCGAGAATTTTTGTACATTAAGAAAAGCAAAATGTTTAGAAACTTATCGAATCCTAGCCTTTTTGAAACTGAATTTACCATAAATATGTATACGTTACATAATATTATTCGCTATAACGTCTGTGTCACCATGAAAATGTTACGACTAGACATATTTATTTCTTAGTTGTCCAACAATTATGCAAATACTTTCATTATAATAGGTTTAATAAAAAAATATAATTTAAAGGTAAACATATTTCGAATACACAAAACAGCCAAAGCTATAGATAGCCCTTTAGTACTAAGTACAGCTCAAAATGATTTCTATAGAAAAGCATATTAATGGCCTGCCAATATTTCTTGTGAAGCCTTCAAGTATCAAACGAGATTCATTATGTAGAGACCTATCATAATCGATAGCTAAGCGAAATAGCTCACGAATAATAAATTAAAAAATATCTTCAACGTGATTTTTAAAGGTCACTTAATTCTGAAAAAAAAAATGGTATATAATCAGTATTAGTATCAGCTTCACGCTGTATCCCGCCAACAGCAGGGTAAGCCCAGTGTTAAGACCCTCCGTTACCCACTTTCCGCCAAATTCTGGGTGTTGCGTGTTGAACGTAAAAATAAATCACAAACAAGTTTATTTGACAGTTATTTAACTTTTTTAAAGACTTTTACTACCTATATTCTCTATTTTTAGTTTGTCTATAATGCCAAAGATCTTAACTTTAATATTCACCAAAGAAAGAGAAATATAATAAAACTAAAATAAATCTTATGGAAGTATATATTAATTTCGCTATAGGGATGTGTAAAGAAATCTTAACTAAAATATTATAAAGCTGAATAGTTTGTTTAATACAACGTATTTTCTCAGGAACTGTTACGAATTGAAATGTTATTTTTGTTCCGGATAATCCGTTTATCTAGGAAGGCGTCGTTGGCATATCGTTGCGACGTAACCAATTGTAACTAGTTATATTCTTATTTCTTTTTATTATACAGCTGTTATCTCTCTCACTCACACGCACTCTTCCTTTGGAATCCGAGTATCGTTAATAGAAATTACAGAATTTTTATCACATTCTAATTTATGCTCTAATTAACTTCATAAGTGTAACTGTCCGATTGAGCTGAAATTTAGATTAGGATTTTAGTTATGATGATAATGAAATTACATGTAATCAATATTTTTCTTAATCCGAAATGGCCGCCACAACAAAATGGCGGATTACAAATTTTATAAGACCACCCTATACATAAAGATATCAAATGAAAAAGATTCATATTATCTATTATCACGAGAATTGATTAATATTCCATAAAAACATATAGAAAGCTTGTTTTTATAATGGTTTTTTAATAAATATTTTAAACATATAAAGTTTAAACTCAGCTTAATTAAACAATTTTAGAAACATTTCATTGTGATGCAGTAGTTCATCCAAAATTTGAAAGATTCCAATCTCACTCGAGGAAATATTTATGTTAATATAAGACTAAGTGCGGCGTTGGGCCTCACAATATGCAAGGGGAACAACAAGATAAAAGTGAGAGTGACTGAGTAACGCGACTGTCATATGTCTAATAGCTATCAATTTTTTTTATTCCTTGAAATGAAAGATTAGAGTTATAAGGTCTAACTAACTGTATATGGCTTAGTATGCACAGGAAACTTGGGAACCTAGTTAAGTCATTCTGTCCTAATTAAGACACTTACTGCAAACTAAGAATTCTGAAGGCACTGCGGGATGACTCGAGTGGTGCCACTTTTCTTATCCAAAAATATTACCAAGAAATATAATTAATAAGTAATCCAAAAAGAAAACGCAAAACGACCACAAAAAGCGTAATAAATTATATCTCAGAAATAAAAGGGTAAAAGACACTTAAATATATCTTTTAACCGTCTCGTAGCATTTTCATAGTAATTTTTACTTTCACTTAATTCGCTGAGTAAGAAATATTTTGTACGCAAAGCTTGCCATTTGTTTCTCTTTTGGGTGTTAAAGATTAGAGATATTAAGAGAAGAAATATTTTGAGGATCTACATTTTTTTTTAAAGAAAAACAACTTCTGCAGGTTGCCAGGTTCCCGTGCTTTTTTGCGTTTTTGTTTTTAAAATTGGCGTTTGTGGTTAATTTGTACAAGAACTCGGACATAATTCTAAGGTTACTTATAAACTAAGGTGAGTACTTCACTGACATAATATTAGTATCTAGTGTTAAAAATTTTTTTTGAGTGAGATATTATATTGTTAAATATATTTCGTTTCAAACAGACTAATAACAATAATATTATTAAGTATATAAGTATATTTTCCTTATTTTATTTTAATAAATCTGGGCTTTCGCAACATATTTTCAATAATTTTATTAAAAAATAATTTATTTTATTAATCAGACATGTCTCAAGAACCACATGGAAATGAAAGCTTAACATTTAAAAGATTAAAATTAATATAAGTGTGTCAATAAAGTTAATATAATAGTGGAGAAAGGAACTGTCTTAAAGGGATCGAAGTGTCTTAAAATAGGTGCCCAAGTTGCCTTTGCCTACCCTGCTGTATGCGGGACTCAGTATGAAGCTAAAAATATATAAAGTAATTTAGAAATTGTAAAATTTTAGGTAGCTTATAGATGCTCTATACATAATGTCATCTAGACAAGATATTAACCACACTATTCGGAATTCGGTAATAGTAAACGCAACGTTCAATAACAGCTTAGTATTGCTCTTCTCGTTATCTCAGACCCATTAAGCTTAGATTGGTAGTCATATATAATAATATAGCCTTACGTCTTCAAAGCTATGGGATTTCGGGTAGCCGAATAATCACGATACCTAAGCTCGGGCCTGAATAAAAGTGATGGTTGTAAGTTCAATTTCAGTTGGAACAATATTTGTTTAAGAATTCTGTGTTAAGATTCTTCTGTGCGCACTAATTGCCTAATCTTCGAGACATTGCGTATTTAGTAACGAAACTGGATACTGCACTTTATCTTGATACCAAACCGTGGATATGAAAATATGAAATAAATTCATTCCTCCGAGTGGGCATCGAACCCACAACCGTCGCGTTTACAGATTCATTGTGCCACTTAGGCAAGACCGCCTCAGCAGGTATAAAATGGTTATGATCATGATGATGATAATGGAGATGTATCAATTTTAAGACGTCAAAATCATAAATATTTACATTAATAATAAACCATTATAACAGGAAACCTTTACAGTAAAGCATTATCCTTCAAAAACATTCTCCCGTATAATCCGGAAACGGCTAATGCCCCCATTGAATGTGCAAGACGCCTTGCGGCAGTATTGAGTGGCTGTTAACACCTATTTCTCTTCTAGAAATTATGCTTAGAATTCAAATTTCCTTAACTTTGGTGGTGTTTTCAATGAATAAGTATATTATATGCATATTCTATATAGTTTCTATATAGCTTTAGCTGTTGATGGAAATGTTGACTAAAATGTTCCTGGAATTCCTAATACATACCGAAAATGGTATTTCAATATTACGTTGGACATCCTTACGTTGGATTCTAGAGTAAATACTTGAGAAATGACCATGGAAAACTGTTAGATGTACATAATTATAATACTATTAATATTGAAAATTTTAACATAATCGGATTTTAGCCCACTCCTTCAAGTTAATCGATAATACTTATTAAGAACCCGCGCCTCTTTGAAAACCGTCCAAGCGCTCTGACCAACTAAGCCATACGTTCTCATCGAGCTACGTCGAAATTCTTATACGCTTGTCACAATTTATTTATGGTGTTAGCAACTCTGTAGGGAGATTTTTACAAATTTCCTCTACCCAAAGATAATCACTTAGAATGATCGTATTGGCAAGAGAGAATATTTTTTTTTATATTTTTTAACATTTTTACAGTATTATTCCACATTTAGGAAAGAAAAATACTTATTAAGAAAAACGTATAAAAATTTTTATACGTTTTCTTATTAAGTATTTTCTTTCCTAGATGTGGAATAACACTTTAAAAATGTAAAAAAAATATTTCATCGATAATGTTCTTTATTCAATTCACATGCATTTTCTTTTATTGTGAAATTTGATGCCTTCTGCCTAATTTGATTTATTCTGTTTTTCATTTATATTTTTATAGATCTTAAAGGGAAATTTAAAATGTTGATAGATGTGAAAATGTTATAAAAAATTATGATATTCATAAAATAAGAAAAAATTGTCACTTAAATTAATAAAATACTACTTGACGCCATTGATAAAATGGTAAAAAGTTGAATTATTTCATTTTACATTTTCTGCACAAATATAGAGAACGCTGCATTTAAGTATAAAAGAACGTAAAATAAAAGAAAAAAGCTTTCTTCAGAAATATCTAAATAAAGCTAAGTATTTAATAGTACAAAACGTTCGAAAGTTCTTAGTCAGTTTCTCAAGAAATTTAAATTAATGTTTCCCGTTGTAGCAAGACACTTTATTGAATACGGTTAGTGTTTGTCTGTTTCTTTATAAATTAAAAAAAACTAGTGTTCTGCTCGTGGCTTTGCCTTCTTGGACTATACCAACTAACACATAATATGCAAATATTACACGTATAAGCACATCATACTTTTGAACAACAATATTATCTTTACCACATTGTTATTTAGAACTAATGAGACTAAACTTACCATCTCAATTACTAAACACCTTAAACAATCCAAAGCAAATTTATTCCCACAATAAACGCGAATAAGGTGTAAACAATGTTCCGTATACAGCGCCAGTACTGAAAGCGGAACATATTTAGAGTTCCGCATCCCAAGTTCGTTGGAGCGGTAATACCACTAGTTGCAATTGCAAGGAATTTCAATTGTCTCTCAAGAGAATGGGCGTTAAGTTGCGTACTTGTGTTAGGGGATGAACGTGTTTAAGCTGATGTTTAAACATAGATAATCTTGTAGCAGTTGTGTGTTCATTTTGTATTACTTAGAATATTTTTTTTAGCTTTACGCTGTATCCCGTTTGTAGTAGGGTCGGAGGAAGGAACCTGGGAAGCTAGTGTTAAGACACTTTCGTTCCCTAATTTCCGCCGAATTCTATATATCCCATCAGTAATATAAATGTGAAATTAGAGATATCACCGACAAAAGAATCAAATACTTAATATGAGTGCCAAAATCTGTTCACACGAAATGTAATTCATTAACTTGTTTTTTTTTACGTACAAGCTATATTATAATTATTTGCAAGTTAGTATACTTCCACAACTACCGGATATACTCGTATACCTGATATTAGATTCATACATTTGAATTAGTGGTGAAAAATAGTAAATTAAGATATGTATAATACGTCTGTCCTGTGCTAGTTGTTATGAATAGAAACTTTTAAGCAGAATGATGATATTACTTGATTCTGTAAGCGAACTTAAATAAATAGCGATTGTGATAAATGGAATATCTGTTTTTAACTTCACTGGGTAAGCAAAAAATGTAGTGTAATGACACTCTATTCCCCACACAACGCCTAATTTTCGGGACATCGCCCATCCAATGAATCAGATGGAACTCAACGCCGCGCCTTTTTTTCTTACAAGAGGTAAGAGAAAATAACTCAATCAGTTACATTATAAAACAACAATGAACAAAAACTAAATTCAAAAGGAAATGTGGTTGTAAAAATATTTTAAAGACATTACCACATTAAGCTCCCTTCTACGTGAAACTGTCGGCTTTCCTCTGACATACATACTTAGTGCCGTTTTTGGTTTAATATGAGAGAAAGTTGTCGCACTGTATAAATCGTAATTACAGGAAATATATTTTCTATGTAGATATAGCCTAGTGTCGAAGACGCTTCGTTCTTCACTCTTCGCTCCAATTCGAGATATTGCATGTTGGATGGCAGAATTTAACGTCAAACTTTGTCTTAATTTGCGAAAAACAGTAAAAAATTAATTCCAACGAGCGGGTATCAAAGACATTTGTTGAACTCATTGTGTTTACAGAATACGCAGACAATTCGCTACGACGTTGCTAATAATATAATGAATATTATTTCAAATAATACAGATAAAGAAATGGGGGGAGGAGGGTAAGTTGCGGAAGTATGTCGGTCCGTGCCTACTGTATTTTACGCTTCTCCGAAGCCGCCACCACCCAATAAATAAAAACAAACACTATCACAAAATCAAACCGAACGCTAAACACACAAGCTAAAACTGTTAGCTTAACACAAAATGACTGTACGACCGCATATTCCCAGTACACGATCGAAGCAGATAATTCAAGTGCATATAACGCTTAGTATTAAATTATGCAAACAAGAAACTAAGTGTCGTTGATAGCACGCCGAGTACCAGTCTGGAATTCTGAGACCTACTTAACATAACCTAATATATTTATAGGGAATGTGATTTTCAATGGTCTATACTTTACTAGCGCTTAAAGTCATTGATGGCCTTCATGTATTACAGCTATATTATACAAAGATTTTACTTTAATAATATGTATGTGTTATCCTGATGTATAAACTAAATAACTGTAAAATTTCATCTTATTCTGTTTAGTAGTTTTTGCATGAAACTAAAGTAAACAACACATCGACACAAATTTTCATATTTATAATATTAATATTACATGCAAGAAAAGTCAGCAGCGCGAGAGGTACGTTGAGAATATCTTAAAATTTAAAGCATAAGAAACATAAAAAAACAGGTTTTTGGCAAACAAAAAAAAACAGGTCTTTTGGTTATCGTATTTCAAATTAATTTTGCATGTTTACATTTAAGTTCAGGTAATATTTACATACGAAGTTTCAGTTCGGTTACTTTTTAGAGCATATGTATGTATACTCCAATATAAAGTTAGTCTTATGGGGAAATGTAAAGTTTTTACGAGGCTGGCGTGGCGCAGCAACACAGCGAGTGACTGTAAACGCGGCGGTTGTGAATTCGATTCCCACTCAGGAAAATGTTCATTTATCCAATCTGATTACAAGAAACAGCGCAGCGTTCCAGTTCAGCCACTTACATGCTTCATGCTCAGCAGGGTAGGCAGAGGGATTCTAGTGTTAAGATACTCTGTTCCCCAATTTTCGCCGAATTCTGAAGGTATTGCGTGCTGGGCGGCAGAACTCAACGCCGCGTTTTGCCTCGACACCAAAGCGAAGAAATGGAAATATAAATTTAAATAAATCGGACTCGGAATCGGACCCACAACCAGTGGCGTTCACAGTCATAAATTGTGCTTCTGCGCCACGACTGGCCTCATTGTACTTACATGCAATATACCAAAAGCTAGGTAGAAAATGAATCAAGTGTCTTAATTCTTAACACTCCCTCCGCCTACCTTGCTTTTATTTTTTTTAGCGGGATCCAGATTGAAACATTTCTTATATATGACATAAAAACGATCTGCAATTCTTTCATGGGACAATGTGTACGCTTTTACAATAGGATCCCAGAAAACGTCCGAGAATTTTCTATATCACGATTTAAAAAAATTGTGAAAAGACGTTTGTGTGTTAAAGGTTATTACCAAATTAATTATTTTATAAGTGATAACACGCCTTGGGAATGAAATGCTCCAGTCTGTTTCAAAGTTGTCACAGATAATAAAATATGTATTTGTATAAAATTGATTTTAGAAAAATAGGTTCCGCCTCGTTTCTTGCGCCGGTTCTTCTCAGGTCTGAGGCATTCACTTTAGTGAACTGGTGGTAAATTATTTGACGTTCAAAAAATTATTTCAAAATAAGAAGGTACATACCTTCTTATTTTGAATAAAATTATTTGAATTTGAATACGAGGTGTCTCAACTGTTCTATGATTCATCACAAGTCTTATGCGGGCATGGAATTGTAATAATCAACTTTAACAAAGACTGACAGTCAATCAATTATTGTACTATACCCTCTTAATTTGTAAATGGTTCGTAATGTTTATAAGTTCAAATTATGCAAAGCAGGATAAGTTTATTTAAAATTATAATTTTTAAGAAAAAAAAACCGACTTCTTCAATTTTAACCGGATCCCATAATCAGAACCTAACCAAATTTTCATCAATTCAATTTCACAAATCCAATCAATTTCATCCCGTGGCGTGATACTGAGTTATAAGCCCATTTGTCGCTCAAACACTTAATGCAAAGTAATGACTTATGTGATTTTCTCATGGATACCATTGGCAGAAATGGACAAATTAAACTTAACTTAGCTTCACGCAAATGGTCCTATTTTAATTTGGCCAACAAGGGAGCACTAGCTTTCATATAAAAAAAAAGAATCAAGTATAGTCAAATTGATAACCTCAAGACGGATAAACTAAAATAACGCTACATAAAATTATGTGCGACTGTAAACACGACATGTTGTGGATTCGAAACTAAATATTTCATATTTTCATTTCCTTACTCTGGTATCGAGGCAAAGTGCGGTGTTGAGTTCCGCCATTCAACACACAATGCCTCTAGAATTCGGAGAAAAACGGACAACGGAAGAGTCTTGGTGGGACCAGTGTCTTAATACAAGTTTCCCAGGTTCCCTCTGCTTACCCTGCTATTTACGAGATACAGCGTGAGGTTAAAAACATAAAAATAATGGTTTCGTTTTATTTTCACCTTACTTTAATAAGTTCTTTTGTTTGTAGACGCCTGTCTCTTAGTGTTGTGTCAACAACTTGTGTCCAAGTTTTCTCACATACTGCCCTAAATTCTTTCTAAACGTTGTATTTTAAATTAAAACATACTAACTTGAGAGACTGTGAGCTTGACGGTCGCGGCTTCAATTCCCACTCGGAAATGAATTATTTTTATTTCCTCACTCTAGTAATAATAGAAAAACCTGGCATTGGTTATCGAAACTCAATATAGAATTTTACACTGAGTCCCTTCTGCCTACATTACTATATGCGAGAAACACCTTCAAGCCTAAAAAATCTATTGGACCTAACTTCACTTGTGACTTTAGTTACTTTATTTGTGCATATATTTGCCAAGTGAATTTATCTTGAAACTTGTACATTGACAGACAATATAGTCATATATTTATTATGGCTATCGAGTCTATTTTTTATTAGAAAGACAAGGCAAACGAAAGCGAGAGTGAGAACTCCTGATGTTAAGTGTTCTCCGCAGGTACCTACCATTTACCACCAGAGGAGCTACAATTAGATGTGTTAGACTTTAAGGTCTATATTGAAGTTATAGATGTTATAATAAGATTTAATCAAATCTTAAGTCCGAGTCTGAGCAAAAACTACAAGCTCTTACTTAAAAGCAAAAGATTTTGAATTTACTACAAAATTATTCATAAAAAAAACAAATTTCCTTTATTTCTTTAATTTATTCAGCTTCGTAAATACTTTAGCCGTTTACATCGCCACGGCGAAATGCTAAGTAAAAATTTTAATCAATATTTTTAAAAATAAAGGCCCTAGCAAACCTCTAAGGGCCATACCGGCCGAAGTTACATTAAAAATGTAAACGAATCGGGCAAAGCCTTAGAATAAGTAATTGTGGTTATAAAAAATATGTAAACTAGAATGAAAAATAAGCTACCTTTTTATGGGTTATTTGTTTTTTAAAACTCTTTAAGAAATGGTTGAAAGCTTTTATTGTAAAGACTGTATGAAAACTTTATGTTATACTTGTATTGAACTGTGGTTTCGTCCGAGTGTGTATAACTCATTTTAAGTTCGCAATGTAACGTGGGTTACTTCGATACCAGGTAGTTCTTGAGATTTTCGCGTTCAACCAAACGCACTATCCAGATTTATAATATAAAAATAGATTCGTTTTTAAACCCACAACTACAGTTGTCACAAATCGTGTAAAAAAAATATTTACTTCAATACATTATCATCGTTAAACTTACTAACTATTTAACTGAATAATGAAAGGTTAAAGTTAACTAGCTCTTTCTATTTAACTTAACGAATTATGGACATAATTTTACGGCGTTTTTATTTTATAACGTGCAATCACAGAAACATTCCTCTATAGTTCGTGACTTTAAGAGTTAGAGCGACACGAACGTAACTTTTAGTTTAGTAAACTTTCTACGCTACAGAACTTAATGGTAATAATTATATTGATATTACTATTAGGTGTATTAACTTCGAACACCTTTTAAATCTTTCATATGCTTTTTTTCAGCAGGGTAAGCATAGGGAACCTGGTAACCTAGTGTAAAGATACTCTGTAATCCATTAAGATATTTCCATTCTCCACTTTACGACGAATTCTGGAAGTTTTGCCTCGTTACCGGAGCGACGAAATTAATATATTAAATGTTTAATTTCCTCGAGTTAGAATCGAGCCCACAACCTGTCAAGTTTACAGTCGCACGCTTGTGCCTTTGCGCCACGACTGACCTCAAATCTACGTTCTATATTAGTTTGCGAGAATATAAATAGGTCAAGAGTTTATTTAGTTGAACGTGCTTATCACAGGAACTACTGGTTCTGGAAACTTTGGGCTATTTCTGCGTCAAGTTAATTGTTTAAATTAATAATAAAAATAAAATAATTGAGTTTAAATTAATGATTTCCTTACCACAGTGTTCACTTGTGGGAAAATAACTAACTTTTTTTTTGTCAGCTTCACGCTGTATCCCGTCCACAGCAGGGTAAGCAGAGGGAACCTAGTGTTAAGACATTCCGTTCCCCAATTTCCGCCAATTTCTGGCATTGCGTATTGAGTGGCGGAACTCAACGCCGCGCTTTCCCCTCGACACCAGAGTGAAGAAATGAAAATATAAATCTAAATAAATATTTCATCTCCTCGAGTGGGGATCGAACCAATAAGCAGTCGATTTACAGGCGCACCTTGTGCCCCTGCGCCACGACTGGCGTCTAATTAACTTGTAATAATAATAATTTGCTTATGTTGAACAGGCAGGTGATATAGATAATAATTACTGATGAATAAAATACAATATGTTATATATTAATACTAAAATTTGGTGAAACAATTGCTGCAACAATGACCTTTTTGAAGTACTTACTAGTTATTTCACTATCGTAACAAATGAGTGATATGAAAGTTTACATAAAATATGAAATTAGGATCATTTTATAAATAAAGCACGTTACAAAATTTAAAAACAACGACTGCCTTAACACATTCAAATTTTATCAACTCTACAGCAATATAGCAATTTATTTTGTCTGAAGTAAGCGACAAAAATCAAGGCTCTTAGTCGTATATCAAGAAATAAAGAAATCTGTAATTTAATTGAGTTAGTATCTAAAAAGCACTTAGGTTGATTTGAGACAGAATTTATTTATGAAAAAAAAGGTAGACTGTCTGAATACTCTAGAAACGTGCTTGAATCACAATCTATTATTTTTTTATAACTTCACGCTGTATCCCGCACATAGCAGGGTAGGCAAAGGGAACTTACTTTAAAACTCTCCGTTTTCATTAAGATACTTCCTTTTCCCACTTTCCTACCAATTCTAGAGGCATTGCATGTTGCACGGCGGAATTCAACGTCACGCTTTGCCTTGTTAGCAGAGCGAGGAATTGAAAATATAAAATATTAAGAATTTCCTCGTATGGGAATCGAACCCACAATCTGTAGGTAGTGAGGGAGTGTAGAGAAGCTCTAAGGACGGAAAATAACAGTATTTTAAAATTTAGTTCTTAAAGTCCAAGTACAATTGTGGCCCTCGAATAGTTATTATATATGTAAGTTTACATTGACATATATATTAACAGTCCATTTGCATCGATATACTAATTTTAATATAAAATCATTACGCTGTATTAAAATTTCATATAAGCTATATGTAAAAATATTGAGAAAAAAATCATTCGATTACACTAAAATGGCGGTAATAACTTGATATATTTTTCATTGACACGCGTTTCTTTTGTGTAATCTCCCTGATTACACAAAAGAAACGCGTATCAATGAAAAAACCTTATTTGTTTTATATTAGTCTCCCATTTTTGAAAAAATATTTATTTTGTGTATTATCCAGAAAAAGTCGAATTCCAAAACAATGCGTGTATACGTAGGTTCTTATCAATTGTGGGAAAATGGTACGTACATACATACACATGCATTTACCTAACAGTTTAAGTAAAATCATCACCTAAGTAAAGAAAATACAGCACGAAAGCTCGACAAAGTGTCGGATTTAGCGATAAAAGCTCCCGACAATTAATTAAAAATACACTTTTGATCGGAAAATTCTCCTAAATTCTCGCTTCGACTAAATCTTGTGACAATTCGCATGAATAAGTCAGTCGGAAGCTCGTGGAGGAGCCTAACAGAACTACCTTCCATTAAAAGCTTAGGTTACCTAAGATACTTTGTCGCGCTGTACCACATGCACTTTCTGTATACACTTAAGTACTACGTAGCGTATGTATCTACATGTTTATGTATTTTTGTGCTTTACGCTTTTACGCTGTATGCTTAACAGAGGGAACTTGGGAACCTAGTATATGTATATATTTATGTAATTTATATGTAAAATTTAAAATTAGGTACTGTCTTGGCACAGTGGCAGAGCTTCTGGGTTTTTAATTGTTACTGGAGAGAACGAATTATTGTAGATTCTTCACTCTTAAAACAAAGAAAAACACAGCACTATACAAAAAAATACAAATAAGTATGTACCAAAAAAATCAGCTAAACAGACAGATCTAAGCCTCCTCATAATATTGATTGCTAGAAGTTGCAGAATGTAATTTTATTTAGCCAAGCTTGTAAACGTTGATGTAAATTGAAATTTAACCTATTTCAATCTACAAACTTGACATTCATAAGAAAACGTCACGCACATATTGATTAGTTAGTATTTAAAATCACTAAAAAAAGTACAATTAAATGCACTGCAGAATTAAGTCATAATAATATTGCTAGGTATACAAATCGCCCGCTTAATGTTATTGTTAAAAATAGTCAAATTTTACAATACTTTAACATACCTAACCTAACCTAACCTATCCTATGTACTACTCCGACATGTAAGTTATATAAAGAGGGTACCTAGAGTTAAGACACTGCGTTCTCCGATATTCTACGAACCGAGGAATTGCGTTTTGAGTGGCGCAACTCAACGCCACGCTTTGTCTCGTTACCAGAGCGAGTAAATGAAAATAATAAATACTTCACTCCCCCGAGCATCGAAGCCCACAACCGTCGCGTTTACATTGACGGCCTATTATTTATAGATCTAATAAAAATACCCAACAATATGTGCATATATAGGTCTCATATATAGGCGGGCTGTAAGCAGCACACTGCATATATGTTTAGCTGTTAGCTGTTAGATGGTGGACTGAAGAGGACCGCATACACCAGAGGCATGTATGTATATAGGTCACGAGTAAATTATTATAATTTTACATGGTTTTAGTTCATTATGTGCTTTACTGTATATTTTTTGTTATTTTTTTATACTTAGTGACTGATTTAGAAAATTAGAGTATGATAACAGAATCTTGGTTTAGTTTCACGCTATCGAATACGCGTGTCTCATATATGGGTTCCCAGTTTCACTCTGCCTACCCTATTATGTGCGGTATACAGGTTGAAGCGAAAAAAAAACAATAACTTAGATATGTTGCTGGACTTAAATAAAGGTTCTGTATGAGGCTTAATTATCCAGTTAAAAAATATTATTTCGTAAACGTACCTACTTTACGTTATTACATTGTTTTCTTTAAAAACTTTGTTGTAGGTAATGTGAGGTTAATTTAATTAGATACATAAGAATAAAACATAATAGTATTTTTTATTGTGTCTCTTATCGTGAACGCGACGTTGTTGTTATCAATTGGAGATTAATTAATTATTTTTAAGATTTTTAAAGTGTTATTCCACACTTAACGTATTTAAAATTTCGACGTAGCTCGATGCGAACATATGGTTTAGTAGTCAGAGCGCCTAGTTGGTTTCCAGGAAGCGCGGGTTCTAGTCCCGCTACGTTTAAATTTTTATACGTTTTCTAAATAAGTATCAATGAATTATTTCCTTTCATGATATAAAAAGAAAGTTATTAATATTTTATTTTCCTCACTAGGACAAGGTAACAAGACTACAATACGCCACATTGACTTTAAGCAATAATAATGTTAATACGTGAAGCAAAAACTTTGGACCCTTTTTACAAAAAATGCCCGGGTGAAGGAGTATGAAATTTGGCACATCTATAGTAGGAGATGTACCTATGTAAGAGAAGTACAGAACGCTAATATTTTTCAAAAATAATGCTTATAAAGTACATTAAATCAATAAACATAACAAAACATAACACACACTACCATGCATTTGACAATATTTACACTTCTGTATTTATAAAGTGGCATACACGTTGCTATGGCAACGGCAACGTGTATTGTTATACGCGTCAATAGGTTTTCTAGTTATATAAGAAGCCCATAACCTATATGTAAAAGTTAAAATTTAGAAACATTAACATCACTTCATTACACAAACAACCTATAAGAAGAAAAATATGGAAATCCAAGTAAATTTCATATTCAAAAGTGTTCAGTTAAAACGCTTTCGGAGTTCAACAGAACACACAGCTGGTTGGGCTCCTAAAGACTGAACTTTGAGATCTCAACTTGGAAGCCACTAACTTTGACTTACCCAAAAATCCGTACCGCTGCCTTGGCAAGTACGAATAATCAGTGAAATAACTTCTATGTTGTTAACCAAAAGTGTTTGTTTGTATAATTTCTTGATAAAAGATAGATTCATGTTTCTGGATATAATTAAAATTAATTAGGTACTTTTAGACAAATTTGATGAATCTATAACGATTTGTACACTTTCCTATTTAAATAATCCAAGAAAAAAAAGCATCTTCACCATTTTTACACATAGCAAGATAGACAGGCACATTTAATTCACTCAACTTTTGCCCAATTTTCGAGTTTTGAGTCGAACATTAAGTGTTGAATGAACACGACATCACGCTTTGTCTTGTTATTAGATAGAGTAAAAAAAAATAATTACCTCCGTCGAATGAAAACCCATAAGAGTCGATTTTATTTCTCTCTGCGCCACAACATCCATAAAACTTACCATCAGGTGACTTGTACGCTCATTTGCCTTGTCTTTTTACATAAAAAAGAAATACATTTTTAGAAAAATTCAAAGGAACGAATTCTCTATTTTCCTCTTATAAAAAGTTTTTTACAATATATCTTTTAGTTTTTGCATTTTATTATATACATACATACTATTTAGAAAAATATATTATAGAATTTGAACCAACTAAAATCGTTACCGTTGTGCCACGACAGAATCAACATTAATTAATTACAACGAGTGAACAGGTGACTTTACTTCAATAAACCGCTCAAAAATATTAAAAAATCCACAGTTTTTTGAATGAACTATTATTTTCATATTTCACAATGGAGTACCCATAACAAAAACTTGGGACTTCAATGGGAAATTCGTGCTACAGAACAAAAACCTACAAACTTTAATTGAAGGATTCTCGAAGATTGCAATGAAAATGTTGATTGACGAAACTACGGTCCCCCACGAGGTGCCGCCGCCGTCAATAGGAACGTTCCCTATAGGAATTTTATCGAACAAAGCACCATAAAATCCCCTTGATTCAAATCTACAGGGTCGTCGTATTCAGTGAGATTACATCGAAGGAGATTAGTCATGTTCGAGCTGAGGGGGTCACGGAACTGGTTGGACTGATCTAGACTCGATAATAAATCAAGTAAAACGTGTAGATATCAAAACCTGATCTTGATATAATATCTTAAGTATGTTTAATATATTTATTTTCGTTTGTTTTCTGTATTTTGTGGTGTCTCTAGTTTCTGATCATGTGTAGATATTGCAAGTTGCTCGCCTGTGTTTAACATCGTGGTATTTTGTTTTTTTTACACGTTTTTACACGTTGTATTCCGCACAGCGCAAAGTAGGTAGAGCGAATCTGGGAACTGTCTGTCGGTAATAGCGGTCACTCAGAAAGATAAACTATTATTATTTCTTATCTCTGGTAACAAAATAAAACTCAGCGTTGAATTCCGTCATTCAACATGGAATGTTTAAAAAATTGGAAAGAAAATTGTAATCGTAGTACCTTAAACCTAGGTTCTCTCTTCATACACTGCTTAGTGTGATATAGCGTGAAGCTGTTTTTTTTCAACTTCCAAAACTAATACAATTTACGTCTAACCGTCAAAGGCGCTTAAACGAAAAATAAAGCCAAATGCAAACTATTTAAAAATTCACAGCAATTAACACGAAGACGCGCCCGTCGCTGTTATAAATGAACAGTTAAGCTGGCGACGCATTCCAAATGTAGATATTAGTCACCGAAGACGAACGAATAATGAATTAAACTAGAAGTTTTGTTTAGTTATTTGGAAAATAATTTGTTATTTTTTTATTTTGTATTGGAATTGTAATATCGTTTTGTGAGAGAACTAGTGACTACAAAGCGGCTTCGTTAAACTTAAAAATGTGTTAAAGTTATTATCTATATTATAGCCATATTATACATAATCTTTACAAAAATTATTATGTATTGTATGTGTGTTATGCTGATGTATAAACCATATAATTGTTCAATTTCATTTAAAATTTTAGTAGTTTCTTGGAACAAACATCCATCTTTACAAACTTTCACATTTATAATATTAGTAGATATGAAACAGGAAAGCGATGAAAATCGAACCAATAATTTTTAGCTTGGAAATCGATAGCATAAAGAACGATATAGATATATATCGTTCTTTATGCTACGGATTTCTAGCATTTAGATAGCATAGAGAACATATAAAGAAACTTATAAAAAAATCCTTTAAAACTTAGCTTTATAAACAACATAACCAAAATCCCAGCACGAGTCGTTTAGAAGCCTAAACGTGAGGTCGTTAGCCTAACAAAAGTCACAAAAACTATTCCCCATAGGAAAAGTTATAACTTAAAAACAAAAAGTCTTCACTGCCTTATCTAGAACTTTAGTACTTATATTAGGAACTTTGCAATAGCACTAGCTCATCTGAATGTTTGCACGATAGTCAAAATCTTTCTTATAATCTTGAAAGATAGAAAATGCTTAAATGTGCTATATATTCTATATACTATACTTAATGTTATAAAGAGAAGAGTAAGAGTCAGGAACAGGAACTACTAATTCTAAATGCTTTTTTGTGTTGGATAGTAATATTACTACACTATAATGTATACATAATCAACACTTAATTCCTCCAGAATTCGGCAGAAAGTGGGGAATGGAGTGTCTTAACACTAGGTTCCCTCTGCCTACCCTGCTGTATGCAGGATACAGCGTGAAGCTGATTTGATTTAATTTTATTTTTTATAACCTAAACGTTAACCGTTTTGGTGTTACTTAACCTAAAGGTAAATTCTAGTTTATGGTATTTCATGGCCCCCGACGTGCGCCGGCGCCGGGATCACACATCGTGGTCAGCGGGGCCCGGATAGCTATCGAATCCACCATGAAATATCTGGGATTGGTGCTCGACAGTCGATGGGAATTCGGGCCACACTTCCGGCGGATGGCGCCCAAGTTGATGGGCGCAACGGGCGCGCTTTCAAAGTTGCTTCCCAACTTAGGAGGCCCGAGCGCCGACTGTAGGCGGTTGTATGTAGGAATCGTGCGTTCCATGGCCCTGTATGGAGCTCCTGTGTGGGCGATGGACATGACCGCCGGCACTCTCGCCATTCTGCGCAAACCGCAAAGGGCGATGGCCGTCAGAGTCGTTCGCGGGTATCGCACGATTTCCTACGAGGCGGCTTGCGTTTTGGCCGGATCCCCACCATGGGACCTAGAGGCGAAAGTACTCGCGTCACTATATCGATGGCGTGAGGAAGAGCGGACACGGGGCTCGAGCCCGGTGCAGCGGCAGATCGCACTGCGCCGAGAGAAGCTCCGTCAGGTTCTGGTGGCGGAATGGCGGCATAGGCTTCTGCGCCCTACCGCCGGCCTCAATACCGTCGAGGCGATCCGGCCAGTACTCGAGGACTGGCTCGGGAGAAGGCATGGCTCCCTGTCGTTTAGGGTGACGCAGGTGCTGTCGGGGCACGGCTGCTTCGGCAAGTACCTGTGCCGCATAGACAGAGAGCCGGACGCTCGGTGCCACCACTGCGTCCATTGCGGGGAGGACACGGTGCAACACACGCTCGCCGAGTGTGTAGCTTGGGAGGAGCAGCGCCGTGTCCTCACAAATGAAGTAGGGAGCGATCTGTCGCTGCCTGCTGTAGTGCGGAGGATGGTTGGTAGCGCAGAATCTTGGGACGCGGTAGCGTCCTTCTGCGAGGACGTGATGTCGCAGAAGGAAACTGCGGAAAGAGAGAGGGAGATCTTTGCTCCCTTCTCCGGCCGCAGAAGGCGCACAGGACGCAGGAGAAGGGCGGACAACGCCCTTTTCCGGCCCCCATGAATGGGTCCAGGGGCGAGG
>JAATLQ010010676.1:36813-127134 GCA_013421005.1 Heliconius erato x Heliconius himera
ATAGACCCGTGTCGCAGGCGCGCGCCTCTGAGAAGATGCACGGGTTAGCACACCTCATTAACCCGCGCAGGAGACGAGGCCCGGATAGACCCGGCCAGCACTAGTGAGAGGCTGCGGATGAATTTGGACTCCCGCGGCCCCGCGCTCACGTGCGAGGAGACACCGGGGTGGTTTTAGTCGGTAAGAGTCCGGCACGCCCCTCCGTCTTTCCCTAGACGGAGGTAGTCCATGAGGATTTCCCCCCATAAAAAAAAAAAAAAAGGTAAATTCTAGTTTCTTACAATAAAACAATTGTGAGTTTTTTCCTATATAAGCGGTATCAACATAAGTAGCATTGATCTTATAATACTTTCCATGTAGCTCGATAAGAACTAATATAACTTAGTGTATGGGTTCTAATACCGATACGTTCTTTCTATAACATTTTATGTCTAATCTAAATTGCGGCAAGATTCTAGAATAATCCTCTGAGGGGACCCTCCCTCATCTTTGCTGAGGACTTGACTTATAGTGGGGTTGTGAGTGAGAGGAGGGTAGATTCAAATTTATCGACAATGTACGCGTATTTATGAAGCACTTAAGTGTGTGTTACATCGGTCGGCCATACAGTATATAGTACGGTCGAGGAGTTGTGGCCTTCCTGAAGTTACCAGTAGATGATTATACAGATTTAATTTTAAGATTTTTCTTAATTTTCTGGCCGAGTGTACATCAATTCAGAAAACGTCACTACAGGGCGGCCAAGACTCGTCGAACGTACTATAGATGTGCGTTACATCGGTCGCCTATACAGTTTATATCGGCATTCTAGCGATATGACCGGGAGTCATTTTATGCTCACGTTGCGAAGAGCTACGTGGGAAATTATTAATAATAATTTAAATTAATATTTCGGCATAAAATAGGTTTCATTTTGTTTTGGGAGCGGCACAGCGTCTAACGGTACACGCGCCGGTTGTGGGTTGCAATCGGGGAAATAAATTATTTTCATTATATTTTCCTCGCTTTACTAACGAAAAAAAATGCCTACAACATATTTTCCAGGGTGTTGCAGGATTGAGAAACAGATGACGCGACACTCTGTTGTTCATTTCGCGTCTTATATATATGGTTTGTAAATTAAACACAAGATTTTACCCTATAAACATTTGTTCATACCTAAGTAAAATATTTAAATATACCTAAACCATAATAGTAAGAGTAAGTGAGAGGCCAACAATACGTATTATATGAGAATTTCAAAATCTATTACAGCTACAACCCTCTCACAGACAGATGAACAAACGAATGAATATATTACAAACAACTTTTGTAATTGAATTGCAAACTAGGAAATACAAAATAATGGAGAGGCGGATGAGAAATAAGAATATGTACTTATATTACAGATAGTGTGGGTGTGGACGGTAGGTACTTGAGTTTGTGACGTACCGTGGTAGGTCAAACAGTTCTCCAGAACACTCCATGATAAATGCTGTAGAGAACGCACAGCGAGGAGATGTCTCTCCGTAAAGCCAATGTGTCAATGATTCGTTCAAGCTTATACTGGGGTGCACCAGCCCAGAGATGAGGGCAGTATTCCATATGAAGCCGAGCCTATGCCCTATGCGGGGCCAATCGAAACGCTGATACTAGCGAGATTATCATAGTGAGAATGAAGAAGAACGTGCTCAGTTTGTTTGGGCACGCCAGGAGTTATGGCACGAAAGAATTATGAGTGAAAGTGATGAAACAATTATAAATCAAAAAAGATATATGAAGCAAGAGTAAGTGATAAGAGAGGGAGAGAAAGAATTTAGTTGACCTTCGAGTACACAATTTCAATTATGCTAAAAAGGTCACTTAAAAAGTATGATATGCGAAGGACACGTATGAAAAGGTTAATAACAATGGACGAGGCAAAAGAGGTATGCAAAGACCATAATGTTCCATTCTCCGCATTTTTTCTACCAGGCAACCCTGCTAAGTAAGATAAAAAAATACAATAAACGTATACATTCCTATTTTAAAGACTGTATGAAATCTTCTCTTACTGATTAACATTCAGAATCACCAGAAAATATAAACAAGTGTAAAACATATACTTATACTTACTACTAATATATATAAGTATAAGCATACCATCTATTCATCATATTGAATGCCCCTTCTTATTTCAATGAAAGTACTTTTACAAAAATATTGCCATGGATATTACGACGACCCTACTTCTTTGAAGTTCCGTGGGGTCCAAAATCGATAACGACGGTAGTAATTCACGAGGTGCCACAGAAATCGAACCGCAGAATACTTAGTCTAATTCCTTTCTTTTTTATTTATTATTATCTCAAAGATATGATATTTTGTTACGAACAAACTTAAAGATATTTTCGAAGTAATTCATATTTCGACATCTGTTTACATATAATTGCTTGAAGCTGATTATAATAATAAAATTGTTGTATTTTGTTAGCTTCACGCTGTATCCCGCACTTAACAGGGTACTCAAAAGTCACCTAGTGTTGAGAGAACAAAGATACCCTGTTTCCTAGTTTTTACCCACTTTTCGAGATGTTCGCTTTGTTGTTATCAGAGCGAGGGATTTAAAATAATACAATCCACCGTATGGAACTATTCCCACATACTGCTTCTGATAGTCATATATATTTATTATTTTCACATCTTCCTAAATTTTTATAGGTAAGTAAACCTACAAAACTATAATAACCCATTTTGGTATACATTTTCCTCCCAACAAAACGCTTTGCGTGTTAAACGGCGAAACCAAACGTCGCACCACGTCTAATCACCCGGGGGAAACAAATATATTGTGTTTAAAACATTGCCCTGAATGGGATTCGAACACGCAATCTTCGTGCTTATACCGTCACAGTGTCATTAATTCACAATAAATTAACCTATTCATTTCACTTTTTTATTATTTCCATTTATAGTTTATGCAAAATTTTAACTTAACAAGTTTTTTCACTTTTCTTCCATTTTTTTTGGAGAATTGTGTGTGGTAGAACTTAACACTTTGTTTACCAGTCCCAGTTAATAAGTTAAACTTTTCATATAATACATTTATCGCATACTACTACACATACTATATTTATCCCATTTTGATTGTCTTAACTTCACGCTGTCGTTACCAGAGCGAGGAAATGAAAAAAATATATATGAAAGAAAAGAAAAAATGAAAATGATAGCACAAAAAATATTATTATAATAAAACCTAATCTCCTTTGATTATTCACATTATTAATTTCAACTATTATAAGCCAGACAAAACGTTAAAAGCGTAACAATAAGTAACATTATATTATAATATAAATGTCAGATAATATCCACATATAAATATACATATAATGGCCATTCATAGAAGAAAGGAGTGAAATAATCACGAGCGCACAATATAACAGCACGAGCCCGCGCCGCAGTCACGAGTTGAGAACATTTAATGAATATTGAAATGTATCTGGTTTTAGTTTTAACTTAAAATGTACATATTTTGTGTATATATATATTTTAGCTTCCATTGTTAGGCTAAGGGAACCTAATGTATATATACTTCCGTTCAACACACGTCGCCCTACTTTAAGAGACGTTGCGTGTTGAATATCGGAACTTAATGTCGCATTTTGTCTAGTTATCACAAATGAAAATATTAGCAAATATTCCCCCCAGAGCTATTCGAACCGACAATCATCGCGTTTACCACTGTAAACCGATTGGACAGCCGCCGTTGTCCATGTGTAAAATAATATAATTAATGATATGCTTAGAAATGTTAAATCTAAGTAAAGATTCATATAACATATACCTTGTATTCATAATAAAACATAAATTAAAGAAAATGCAATTTTCATCTCTTAAATTAAAACGTCGCACCCCAATGACATACCACACCGTACTCTACGGCTCTATTCAAGAATTTTACTTCACTCAGCTCCCTTATCGTATAGAAATAGAATGTACTACCTGTCCT
Source organism: Heliconius erato x Heliconius himera (assembly GCA_013421005.1). NCBI lineage: Eukaryota > Metazoa > Arthropoda > Insecta > Lepidoptera > Nymphalidae > Heliconius > Heliconius erato x Heliconius himera. The sequence goes on from JAATLQ010010676.1 coordinate 40,781, forward strand.
ATATATATCCTATTCACGTTGACGACTTTAAAGTTATTTATACATACACGTTGATTTTAAAACTATTGAGGCCGTCGTGGCGCAGTGGCACAGGCGTACGACGGTTAACGAAACGGTTGTGGGTTCGATTCCCACTCGTGGGAATGAAATATATAATATTTTAATTTCCTCGCTCTAGTAACGAGGCAGCGCGAGATCGAGATCCGCCATTCAACACGCAATATCAAAAAAATCGGCGGAAAAAAATGTTACAAGTCAACTTTTGAGCTATAATTCAAAACCTACAGGAATTCAAAATGATTCATTCCTCCGAGTAGGAATCGAACCCACGACCATCCCGTTTCAAATCAGTATAATTGAAACAAGTTTCAGGTAAACTATTCAGATATAATTAAAATCCTACTTGTAAATATAAAAAATACTATGTACACTGTAAAAAATAAATTCTTTTGTTCGATCACAAAAGACAGGCAGGTTTATACACAAAGGTCTATTGTCCTAAAGCGTAATCATATTTATTTATGTTACATTTACGAGTTTAATGTTCTTTGACTTTTTTCGACTTGTCGATATTTTTATGTGTAATGTGTATTGTATTTTTTTTTTAATTTCACGCTGTATTTCGCATACAGTAGGGTATAGTGAGGAAACCTAATGTAAAGATCAATTTTCCAAACTTTGCATATTGGGTGGTTTTCAACGCCGCGTTTTATCTTACCGTCAGAATGAGGAAATTAATGTCTTTGTGGCAATTGAATCCACAACTGTCGCATTTACAGATTGTCGCTATGCCGATGCACCATGACAGCCTTAATAAATAGGCGTTTTGTTTGATATTTTTAATAATATATATACAAAAACAAGTAAAAATATAGATTTTTATACAAAAGCAATCTATTTATTTTTATTTTACGCATCTACTGCCGTAGGTAGAGAATAGAAAAATAAGGGTGCAAGAAATTGCTGTTTATTCAAATTCAAAAAAATATGGCGGACCCCTCCCTACTGCATATTTTGTACAAATTAATAGGAGAAATACTTATAATAGAAATATAACTCCGAGAGGAATTTCAATCCGTAATTACATGCTAAGATTATTAAATTAAATTTAATGAAACATTTTTTTTATTTAATTATTATTTATAACAAAATTAATTAAAATAAATTCTAAAAAACTTGTATATATTTTATAAATCATTATCATCATATGATAGTGATAAAAGTTTTTATATAATTTTTTATTCACTTGAGTATCTTATTGAAGGAAATTTGAACATGGAAACCTAAAAATAATAAAATATACAATTAAAGATATGGCTCCATCATCAGGCCAGCTCGATGATGCCATTTTATTGTATTGTCACCTAAGCTACGTAAAACTGCCAAGTTTGATGATGACACAATTACATAATCACAAGTCGACCTAAAAATATGAACGTAAAATTGATTTCGTGTTTCGTTAAATGGCGAAATGGTTTGTATTCATATACCACACTCGAAAAAAAGCACAATCAGCACAGGAGTGACGATAGTTTAGAAAAACTAATTGTGATGAATTGATTAGTAAAATAATTACCATCTTCAAAGAAATCTAATTCTATATAGTTGTAAGTGACGCCCTGAACAGAAACTGGTGGAGGCAGACACTTTAGATACAACCCTGATGCTGACCACGACCCTCAGACATGTGAGACCGACCGAGGAAGACCCACTCGAAGCGCCATAAATATAGACCTGAACTCAAGAGAAATTAACAGTCATGTAAAATTTATTTCATTTAAATACAAACAAGTAAAAAGTTATTTTTGCTCAAACCGGGTCATACCATTTCAGAGTTCTGATTATCCTATTAAAACTAGGTAAAGCCATGAAATAATGTAATTTAATTTCTATAGATATTCTGTAGTTTTCGTGAAACACGCCAAAATCGTATAATGCTATTCCACACTTTATTGTCAATTATAACTCTCGAATACAATAGAATGAGGTTAACCCTATTCATGGTTATTTAAAATTATTATCTATATTCATACTAATATTATAAAGCTGAAAAGTCTGTCTGGTTGAACGCGCTAATCTCAGGAACTACTGGTTCGAATTAAAAAAATATGTGTGTGGCGAATAGTCGATTTACCAAGGTCATGGGCTACGCTACGGGCTTACTACATCACATTCTTTGTATCATCGTAAGTAACGTTTAGACTAAACGGACCAGACATCCCATTTTGAACGGGGCTGTCCCATTTTTAGCTTGTATGTCCAGGTATCCCGAAACATGCCACCGGGTATGAATGTCCCATTTTTCGGAATGGCATGTAAATTTAGTCGGTCGAAACAAGTTCCTCCGCGATAATCGCAGTACCTACGCTGTTTTTCAAAACACGGAAGTAAAATGAAAATATTATATATGCAGTACAAACTACTATGGTCAATTGGAATGTGACATACATGCCATTTTTGCCATTCATGGCATTCCCATATATGTCCATTCAATAGTGGAGACGAAGCCGCGAGCTAGAGCTAGTAGTAGATATCTGACCTGCTGGGTTTCAAAAGTGAACGGTAACATTGATATGGTGTTTAAAGCCACAAACAAATATAAATTGGAAATTGATTTTAGTTTAACAATAACTGGCCCTGGTTTCAAAACAATTTGGTGGTTTTTTCGATAGATACGCTTTAAATTAAGGTGTATTTCTAAATATTTTTGGCAACATATTAAATATACTATGAATAATAAAAAATCCTATGAATTCAGTCAAATCAATATGTGAAAATCAAAGTTAGTTTGTTTTAATATTTTTAAAACGTTATTCCCATGAGAAGGATAGAATAATATTTAAGAAAAAGTAAATAAATTTGAACGTAGCGCTTTCTTTGGAAACCATCTGTATTAGACAGTTTTGAAAAGGCGCGTGTTTGAGTCCTACTATGACAAAAAAATTACATGTTTACTAAAATATTTTTCTAACCAAGTTAGTTTCATTATGCTTATAATTACTATATGGGAAAAGGTTAGAAGCTGCTTTATGTTATTTTTTTGTTAAGACATTTTGTTTCATTAAAATTCCGAATTCTCGAGGTATTGCGTATTAGCGTATATTGCGTAGCGTAATTCAGTGCCGTGCTTTGCCTTGTCACCAGAACGAGAAAATGAAACTATTAAACATGTTATTCCCACGAATAGGTATCGAACCCACAACCGTCGCGTTTACAGTCGCACGCACAAACCCATGCGACATCACGTCCTTCTATTTATTTAATTTTACTTAATAATTAATAACAAACTTCAACATATCATTTTAAACTAACAAGATCACGACTAAATAAAGGCGATGCAAATAACTAGCACGAAGTAACTTTACGTGTACTAAAGGGGCATCGATCGTCCAACTTAGCTTATCTACACCACTTTGTATTGTTGTTAACCGATTCTTGGGAACTCTAAACTTATTAGCTTGGTTAACAAGTTGAGGCATAGCGTCAGCGACGGTTGTGGGTTCGATTCTTATTCGGCTAATGGATTAAGTTCATTTCCCCACTCTGGTGACAAGGGTCACCAAAATTGGATGGTGCATGGGGAACGGAGTGTTTTGACAGTAGATTTCTTCTGCCTTCTCTGTTAAAATTTAAACTTATTAGATCAGTAAGGTAATAAATTCAATAATATATATGCAACATGATCATGTAGAATAGAAGATTATTACAAATAAGCTATTATTAAGAACTAACGTTAGATACTTAACTAAATATGTGGTAACGGGGCAAAGCGCGGTGTTGAATTCCGCCACTCAACAAGCAATGTCTCGATAATTTCGCAGAGAGTAGAGAACAGAGAACAGAAAGTAAGGAACTACGTTCCATCTGTATATTCTATAATATAAAAAATATTAAGTAAACTATGCAATGTAACAGAACCGAACGCACTATATTTGGCTTAAAAGTATCTTAATAGGCTTTCGGTCATAGTTCATAGTCCACATAATCAAAAGTTAAAAGGTTCTAATGAATAATGCAGTAAAACTGATGGGTAAGTTTAAACTGTTGCCGGCTCTTCTTAGCAGAACTGCCTTACTAGCTTGTGGCGGCTTCCTTATAGGACTGACATTACTGACGTATTTATGTAACTTGATGCAAAGGTGCTTGTAATAGACTAATTTAATAAAGAATGTTTTGATTTTTAATACATAGTGGTACGCAGAGAGAACTTAGAGTTGAGAACTCCGTTCTCCACTTTCCCCTCAATTTTTAAGACATTGCGTATTGAATGGCGAAACAACGCCGCGTTTCTAATTTTGAATGGATAAATATAGTTAAGGAAATAACAGCGTCTACTTCCACAAATAATTCATAGTGAGACTTTAATTGCAAAAATAAAACGAAGTGATTTATCACCATTTCATTGTTAGAGAGTTGCTTTAAAATACTTATTAGCTTTCGCATTGCGCAGGAGAGAGGCAACTACCTGCTTACCTAACAGGCTTAGCCAGCCCGTGCTTAACGAATATCCAAACGTATCAACAAAAAGCGAAACTAGGCACAGACAATTTGAGCTTTACACAATTCTAACTTAAAAATCACTTAAGAAAACATCCAAATGTTCCGAAGATAACTTTTAAAGTGATATTTGATGTAATAAACAGTGGTATAAGGTTCAATTTCGTGTTATCTAGTGTAGGAGAGAAACCAGTTTGGCACCGTTAGGTCATTTGCCGACCTGCCGGTATGGACGCCTGAATCTTGATAAGCTACGGTTATGCTTATAGCGAACGTATAGCGAACTAGGAATACCTTTAGTTTGCCTTTTGCTGCCTGCGTTTTATATAATATGAAGGTTATTTTCTATTATAAATTCTTCTACGGATTTTTTGGGAAAAGTTTCGTATATAAGATATTTTTATTATTTTTGATATGAATAGTGTGCATTTCATACTGGCTTATACACTACCTACCTATAGATACTATTATAAAATAGATTGAACTGTGGAGTTGACTTAAAAAAATATAATTTCAGTAATTGTAATATAAACGTCAGATTTCTATTGTAGCTTCACAGTTTTTCAGCATAACAGTTTCTGGAGAAAAGCTAGCGTCAAAGATCAAGACATCCCGTCTTTCACTATCTGTCTGTATTTGAGACATAATGTGTTGACTTGCGGAACTCTACACAGCGGTTTGTCTTGCAAGGGCGAGGAACCAAAATTATTCTGTAACATATTATATCATTTGTAGACGAAACAATATCCAGACGTTCTTTGATCTTTTTAAAGGCAAGGACTGTCTAGAGATCACCTGTTCTTATTATATAATTAAATTGATGTTTTTATTCCCCCAAGTACGAATCGAATCTACAACCATCACGTTTATACGTTTTTAAATAGCTAACACAGTTTTAAATTCCAAATTCACCGAAAATGAAGTAGAGTTGTAACATATCATATTTCCATACTAACAGCTTATTGAACAAACATGTTCAAAGCTTTAATTAACTCGACTCTCAATTACAAAATAGTGGAAATGGATACAATGAAACGTTATTTATACCACAATATCAGTTTGGAAATTGAATTTTTATATGTAAGTTTTCTGTTTTGTAACGAACCGTCGAAGTGACAAACAGGTAAGTACCTATAGTGGGTGAAAAATGTAAGCTGTTTTACAGCTTATAATGCAAAGCTACATAGAAGTACAAACATAGCGTAGAGTAGCGTAGAGTATACTATAAATAATGCGGCACTGCACTACACATGGAGGAGCGTTAGGTAGTAACTTGACATATATAAATTCTTAATTTAATTTAAAACTGATAGTAATATCTATTATTACTGTTCTGTGGAATTTTAAATTATAAAAATTGAAATGAGGCAAAATAAGCGTGGCGTTGAGTTCCGCCACTGAACACAATGGCTCCAAAATTCGGCGCAAAGTGTGGAACGGATCTCAATGTGAACGCAATGACTTAAAACTAGGTTCCCAAGTTCCCTCTGCCCACAGTGCTATGTGCAACTATAAAAAATCTGATGTTATTTACTTACTAGTAATATTTATATGCATACTCGGATATTTTTTTCTGCATAGCAAAATAGGCAAAGGGTAAAACCTAGTATTAAGGCACTTCGTCTCCCACTTTTAGCCTTGTAGCCAGAGCAAGGAAATGAAAATAATTTATTTCCACTTCTAGGAACCGACCGTACAACCATCGCGTTCCGTCTTTATTTTCTGAATGGGCATATTTATTTTATATTATACTGCTAGCAAATTCGTGTAGAAGAGGGTAGATGTAGATGAAAAAGATAGTCTTAAAACATTCGAATTGTACGCCAATCGAGCAATCGAATTGGAAAGAAACTCGCGTGAAGTATTGTTATTGGATGATACATATCACTTATTGCAATTACATAGTATCTTTTTCCAAATAGTTTAGAAACATATCTTGAGTTTTTAAATAACGTTAACCGCTTCCAATTTCTAACAATACATATATACAAAAAAAAGAAACATCCATTAAATTATGTCAAAGTGATTATAACATAAGGCTTAGGGGGCTCAACATGTTTATCGTTAAGGTGCAAAGGTTCAGCAGACAACCCCTTTCTATCTTGTCACTGACGGCTTAGATTTGAATGGAATTAATTTACTTGGGCATTTGCTACTGGTTTGTTTAATTCTGCGTTTAATCATTTTAAATGTTGACCCTCGTGGTTCAGTAGTAATTTGGTTTGTTTGAGTCATTTAACATTTTTTAAGTGTTATTCTACACTTCTAGAAAAATACTGTGACTACTAAGCCATACGTTCTGAACGTAGGGCTTAGTGGTCAGAGCGCTTAGACGGTTTCCAAGAAACGCGGGATCAATTCCCGCTACGTTAAATTTTTTATATGTTTCTTAAATAAATATTTTTGGATTGTTTTGGATTGGTTTATATTGACAGACAAATATGATTTTTCTGATAACTGCTACACTACAAATGATGCTATTACATAGGTGGCATATCATCTGACTGTAAACACGATAGTTATGGGCTCGATTCCTACCTAGGATAATGATGTTGTATACGGGATCCAGCGTGAAGGATATTTCTAGCTTGCAATAGGTATATGAGAAAAAGCGTGAAATTTAAAAAAAAAACAAATTAAAGACACAACATACTGACAGATTGTATCAACATCTTACGTTAATATTTACCTACTGAAATTTTATCTCAGTAAGCAAATAAGAGATTGTAGGTATTTAAATATAACGAGAGCCTGTGGTATTAACAAGACGTCAATCTTCTTTACACGTCTGGAAACAAACGCGAAGATTTTCTATTTAAAGCAAACTTTAGATAAAGCAATTACTAAATTTAGGACATTTTTTATATAAAAGAAAAAATAAAGATATTTCGCTTTTAATAAGTGCATATATTTATTTAAGGCTTTTTCGCGTATTGTCGTGGGATGAGTATATTTGATTGAAATAACTACAATTAATATCAAAAACTAATAGTTCGGATTTAAAAAGTGCTGGATAGTCCATTAATCAACGAGGCCTATAGGCTATTTTATTATTAAATCAATATAAACCAGCTTCACTCTGTATCCCGCACACAGCAAGGTAGGCAGAGGGAATTCTGGATGCATTGTGTACTGAGTAGCAGAACTCAACGCCGCGCTTTGCCTCGACACCAGAGCGAAAAAATGGAAATAAAAATTTAAATAAAGACTCTCCTCGAGTGGGGATCGAACCCACAGCCAGTACGGTTTTACAGTCACACTTTGTGCCCCTGTGCCAAGACTGGCCTCAATATATATATCTCTGGCTATACTATATAATATTAAAAAATTCAGTGTAACATACTAAGAATATATTCTGCTACATTACTCTAGTTATTTTAATTAGACAACGCGAGCTAAATACTTATTTAGAAAATGTATAATTTTTTTTTGAACGTAGCGGGACTCGAACCCGTGTCTCTTGAAAATTTCGACGTAGCTTGATGAGAACGTATGGCTTAGTGGGCAGGTCGGTTTCCAGGAGGCGCGGGTTCGAGTCCCGCTACATTACAATTTTTATACGTTTTCTAAATGAGTATTTTTCTTTCCTAAGTGTGGAATAACACTTTAAAAATGTAAAAAAAAACGCGAGCTAACTTACAATGAAAAGTCTTAGTCTACCTAAAACGATCTTGAATGTATAACTATCACGTACTGACATGCGTCACAATCCAATACACTGTATTCAAAATTTGTATATTTCTCAGTTTCACGCTGCATATGCTGATGGAGGGAGCGGGCTTTGCTTCGAAACCAGAGCGAAGTAATTAAAATATTAAATATTTAATTTCCTCGGAAAAGGAATCGAACCACAACCTATCGCGTTATACGTTACACGTTTGTGGTCATGTGCCACGACTGGCCTCAATATTTGTATATAATAAATATTTGAGTAAATAAATGCATAGTAAAGTACAAATTGAAAAGTTACTCTAAAGCCTAAGTTAAGCTAAGTATATAGGTTTAACAGTTTACATGTCAAAGTGACGAGCGGTGTTTGATGTGTGCATACGAAACCATAGTCTCATTAAGTTTAAATCATAGTTTACTAGCACACCACACACGACTTCGCCCGCTTAAACTTAATGTATTTATTTATATTATAGCCAAATTATACAAAATCTAATTAGATTAAAGAATCGTCCAAGGACGGTTCCCATAGATTCAGATTTTTATACGTTTTCTTAATAAGTATTTTGCTTTCATAAGTGTCGAATACCACTTTAAAAATGTTAAAAAATATTATACAAAATCTTCACATAAATTGATGTCTATGTGTTGGTACGATGTATACATCGCTGTTACTGTAGTTACGATTTCATCTATCCGTTTCATCCGTTCAGTAGTTTTTGCGTGAAACTTTCACACTTTTAACTGTGTTTATACCTTCACGCTGTATCGTTTACGAAATGATTAATAAGACGTTTTATAGCTTATATTATTCCCCGGCAAATGAGCTATACAACTCAAAAACGCTCAAATTCAACAAACAAATTCTTCAACTTTATAATACTGGTATAATACAACTGAAAATATATTAGTATAGATAGATGACTACTGTTTCAATATAGATTACTATTGAAACAACAAAGTTTGTGGATTCGAGTCGTATATTAAAATAGAAAACTTAGAATTTACATTACCATATTAATGTAGCACGATTGATTAAATAAGTCTATTAAGTATTTATTATCCGAGCTACGATTTGCTACAACAGAAATCAATTTATATATAAAACTGAGTAACTAAGTGACTGACAGACGCACAGACGTAACTACTGGACTTTTTAAGTTGAAATTTAGCATGTCCATAGTGTAGGTTTGGGAGTGTAGGAGATGAAAGAGAGAATTTCACAAAGTCCCAATAGAAAGGAGAAAAAAAACGGGATTTTCCATATACAAACGACGACGACTAGTAAGTATATACAAAATGAAGTATTTTTTTCATAACCTCCATATGTAATAACCATGAAAACTTAATAACTGAGCAAAAAAAATCGCATTTCTAGTTTATGTTTAAATTTAAATATGAAAGGTACTTACATTTTTTTTTATATAAAAAAATACATTTCTTTTAAAATCTCGAGAGGGTTTATGAACTTTTTATATGTTATTAACGCAGATTTTAATTTATACATACTTAAATATGTAAATTCACTATTGGAATGGAGAAATCTTTTACCTCGATATATTTTTGTGGAAAAAATTGGTTTTAAAAGTAAATATAATATATTACTATTTATAATAGTATGGGTTCGATTCTCATTCGGGGGAATGAATTATTATCATTTCCTCACTTTATGTTAAAGCACAGCTTGTCTTAAGTTTCTTAAATATTATTTATTATAAGCGAAATAAACAGAGTGTCCATACAGAATATGAGTCCGCATATAACAACGTGAAGCTATAAAAAAGTAAAATATTTCTTACGATTCTCCTACTTCCTATACAATACCTACTATAATTTACATAAAACCAATAGAAACAAACACAAATGTATATATCTAAAAAGTGTTCAAAAAGGTCCAGCCCGTCCGTTGCTCTGTCACAATAGCGCGTTGATGGCACATACAGCAAATAATCGTTGTACTGTACAGGCCAGTGGTGTTTCGCGTTCTGCTATTATATGCCCATACAATACCTTTAATGATGGAAAATTGAGTGAAAAGATACTACTAAACGTGTTATTTTAGAAAATGTTCAAGTAAAATTTCAATTATTTTGAGCAATTTCTTTTGGATCTTTCTATATTTCATCTCGTATATTTTTATGTTCCTGTAAACATCCCTTTCTCGGATTTGTATCCTAATTCGAGATATGACATATTGAATGGTGGAACTCAACGCCGCGTTTTGTCTACCAAAGCCTAAACGATCCCCTTGATTTATTTTATTTTCACGATGTATCCTGCACAAAGCAAGTGCCCACCCTGCCCACTTTTTAAAGAATTTTGCAAGCATTGCATGTTGAGTGGCGGAACTCAAAGCTACTTAATTTTTATTTTATATTTTTTTTAAATATTAATCATTTAAATATATTTAATATATATTCAAGTTTGAGGTAGTTAGATCGATTCTCGGCCAAGACAATTTTTGTAAAAGTTATGAAAATTTTATATTTTAATATACTTATTTTATTACTTTGATGGCAAAATAGAAAGTTAGCTGATTCATGATAACAAGCATTAAGCAAAAAAGTAAATTTAATCTTAGATTAAAATTAAACGACATTATTTTACTAATTCTCTTGTAGTTGTCTATTTAGACCGAGGCATAACGTGGAAACTAGCAATTTTAGTTAAACAACATCACATTTCGAATTGACTCATTAATTAGACTATGCGTTTACTACAAATTGTTGCTTGTTGATCGCTGTGCAGTCAAATTAGGTAGGTAGGTATATTACGCGTGCGAGTGTTAACACAACAGGTTGTGGGTTCGAGTGTCATTCGAAATATTTTATATTTTAAGTTCTTCGCTCTGGTAATAAGGCGAAGCGCGTTGTACTTCGTAAAATAACACGTATTGCCTTGAGAATTTGGCGGGAAGTGTCTGAATGGGAACGGAGTATCTAGGTACCCAGGTTCCCTATGCGTACTCTATGTGTATACAGCATGAAGGTGAGAAGTAACAAGCGTGTTACGAAACATTTAAAGCCCGTATCCCGCATATAGGAGGGTAGGGGGAGAGAACCTAATGTTTAAGCACTTCGCACAATTTTTGAGTCATTACGCGTTTAGTGTCTGAAGTTAACCTCGAATTTTATGTTATTTCCTAAGAGAGAAACTTAAAACCCTTAACCTTAAAATCGAACCTAAAATCGTAGGCCGCTGTGCCAACAATCTGTTATTACTCTAAATAATTTGCCTCAATCGGAAATAGAACTTAGTACCTACATTATCCATAATAAAACAGTAAAAATGAACTTATTTATGACTTAGAATAATTGATTTAAACTCCAGTACGTGCCTCCACCGAGCTCGCAGACGTTAACCAAACAAAAGGTTTCAATTAAACAATCAGCTCCTATTGACTCACGGACAGATGTTTTAGATTAATGCTAATTTAGCATTCCTTCTTATATCTGTCTAGGGCTAATATTACTGTCTAGATATTACGTTACGTGAGTTGTATTAAATATATATTTTGTATATTTTATGTTAAAAAGCTGAATAGTTTTGTTAAACGCGATAGATAACCTCAGGAACTAAACGTTTTATTTTTTTTACGTTTTATTTAACGGTTATTTATCGAGGCAGGCTATAGACCATATTACGTCACGTAAATTATTTTATGTTAAAAAGCTGAATAGTTTTGTTAAACGCGATAGATAACCTCAGGAACTAAACGTTTTATTTTTTTTACGTTTTATTTAACGGTTATTTATCGAGGCAGGCTATAGACCATATTACGTCACGTAAATTATTTCAATGTAGATGCCTAGTAGATGATTATTTTTATTTGTTACATGAAAAAGCTAGTATGCTATATAGAGTGGAAAGCGAAATGTTTTGATACTAGGTTCTTTGCCTGACCCATAGTGGGCAGGAAATAGCGTGAAGCTGAGTAGAATATGTCTTATTCAAAGGTATATTTAATATATGATTTATATGATAAGCTTTATAGATTTGAAAAAAATTTGACATAAATATAAATAGTTTAAATTTAAAAAGAAATGCGTAAAGTTAAATAATAAGCTTTTTTTAGCTTTATACAGCATCCCTAGCGGGGTGGCAAAAAGGACGGAGCGCCAAACCCTACGGTCTCTGCACACCTCTTTCACTCCGTCCACTGTGATCAACCACTTCGCACAAGCCCTCCAAGGAGTTACCTTCATGCTTTTTAAGTGTTAACCTTTTATTATTCTCAAAATGCAATTGAGGTCTTTCCCAGCCTCTCTTACTGTCGATGGCTGTAGCCATCTTCTAAGTATCAAATATAAGCTTTTAAATCAATACTTGCAATGTGACAATTATTTAGGTGTTCAGTTAGTTATCATACCAGTAACTCTTAAGACAACCATCTCACGAGTAACAAAGGCTTTGAATACAACTCAAAATTTGAAACAATGTCTACTTGGCGTTTGTGTTGGTTCTTCTTCTTCCTGTGAATCAACTTCCTATTAATGATACTACGTAGCTTATTATAACTAAACGTGACTTATCTTAAGAGCTATATCCTTATTTAATTGATTCCACTCTCTGTTTCTCGCAATGCGCTTGTAAAATAATAACATATGTCTTTTACACGTCTAGCTAGATGGAGATATGTCATTTATTTTAATGTCTAACTTTAACTTGTTTTTTTTTTTCATCGTTTTCAGCGTTTTCCCGTATAGATATAACAAGGGTAGTACATATTTAAATCTGAAGAGTCCAAATATAAGGCTAAATTAATAATTTAAGATTTTTTAGACTGTAGACCTAAATTTAGAATACAGTCAAGAAATCTAATAAATTAATATCACTTATTGTTTCTGATACTATCTTTAGATTCACATTGTATCCCGCACGAAGCTGGGTAAAAAAGTATCCTGGTATTAACACATTCCGTTCTCAGCTTAAATACACACGATTAATACAACTAAAACAGTTTTCAATTCAAACGGTACATTTTTTTAACCAAAACAATCCACCCCTAAATGAATTCGAATTGCCAACCCTCTTGCACCCCAATATGACATAACAACACACGTAGCTACAGTGAACAATACATTTTTATCCATATTCAATATTAGTTTACAATTTGATCACGCAGATGCACTATGGCACCACCTGGCGTTATGTTTGCTCTTGTCATTCACATCGATTGTTAAAAAAAATGTACGCACCTACTAACGTGTCTGCGTAGCCGTGCTATATGGGATACGGCATAAATTACTGAGAAAAAAAATCTATATATATAAATAAAATTGAAAATTTTGTCTGTGACTTCAAAATTATCGATATTTTCCCTCGCTGTTTGCCTACCGCAAAAAAATGTGAAATAACTGAATATTTTTCTAATATTATACTATAATTTTTGTGAGCTAATTCAAATAAATCATAAAAGATTTAGGTTACGATTTAAGTGCACTACAGTATAGATAACTGTACTAAAATAATTCATCCATTTTCCCTAAATACACTTTTCTTTTAGCGTCACGCTGTATCCCGCACACAGGCCAGGCAGAGGGAACCTAGTGGTAAGCATTAAGACATTCCGTTCCCCATTTTCCGCCGGATTCTATTCTATACATTGCGTGTTGAGTGGCGGAACGCAACGCCGAGCCTTGCCACCAGAGGAAAGGAATGGAAATATACTTAACTCATATTAAATAAATAAACTTAAGCAATATTTAATAAATATTGACGTAGTTCAAGCGGGCAAAGCCGTGCGAGGCCGCTCGTATTAGATGAAGCATGTGAACTTGCGAATTACACACATAAGCGGGTAATTCGGTTAATTTAGTATCGTTTAACATGCGTAATAATCGTGAAAACCAAATAGCACTATCACATGTAGAGTTTCTCGATTATTTTGATTTTACCTTTCGTAAAGCAGATTTCACAAAACTGTATGTACCTGTAATGAAATATAAGTATTAGTTGAGGTTTTAGCAAAGTATTCTATTTTTTAAATATTGTATTTTTTTTATTTTAGGAAGTGAAGAGATTGTATTGCAAATAAGCTTCACGCTGTATCCCGCATATAGGAGAATAGACAGAGGAAACTTAATGTTAAGAAACTGCCTTTCCTATATTGCGTGGTGAATGGCGGAATTCAACGCCGCGCTGTATTTTGATACCAGAGTGCCGAAATGGAAATAATCAATCACCCAGAGTGAGAATCGAACCCACAACCGTCCCGTTCGATTCCACCACGATTTTTCCCATGTAACAAAAACAAAATACTATAGAAAAACAAACAGGCAGAAACACCTATTAGTGTGTATGTAATATTGATACACGTCAGAAAGGCTTTCATTTTATCAATATATAAGAACAAAACGTATACAGGGTGCTGATATTCAATAGAGCAAAGTAACAATAGATGGCCAGTCTTCATTACCGAGCAAATTGAAGACGTGGCAGGTATTAAAGATGATTAATGTCACAAAAATTTAGCTTTATCTACAAAATATTGGGAAAAGGTCGAGCGAGTCATTAGGCAAATGATATTATAAAAATCTAGTAAATTATGGGCCTACTATAAGATAGCCGTAGGGTCGTCGCGGCACAGTACAACGGCATGTGACCGTAAATGCGACGGTTGTGGGTTTGGTCCCGACTTTGAAGAAAATTTAATACTTTCTTATTTTGGTAGATCAAACATGAATAGCCTCAAAATTCGGCTCAAAGTCAGAAAAGGACCTCAGTCTACCCTCATATGCGGAAAAAGGCGTGAAACTGCTTTTGCATTTTTAGGGTTTAGTACCTTTTAAGGAAAAAAGGAAACCTTATAAGATCACTTTGTTGTCCGTCCGTCTGTCAAGAGCCTTTATCTCAGAAACGCTTGGAGACATCAAGTTGAAATTCAAATCATATACTCTAGAACTACGGCCCCATGATTTCCTGATAAAAAACCTATTTCTATAGTTACTTATAAAAAACATATGGCCGTTTATATCGCAAAAAATGCGTATTTCGAAATTATCAAGGGAATAAAAATTCATAAGGTACTTCCGGTTGACCTAGAATTATGAAACTTGGCAGCTAGCATCTACAGGTAATAATTTAGGAAAAAATCTGAAACTATACATTTGTGGTTAAATCCTAAAAAATAATAGTCTAAAAAAGGAGCAAAATTTGATATTGAAGCTGCTAGTTCAGATGAAAGGGCTCTGACTAAGCTAAGCTTGAGTTTCAGAAAAAGTTCTCTTTTTTTAAATAGATATAACTATGATAATCTCGATAATACCTTGAGTGCTAAGCATGTAAGTTATTCTTTAAATAAATAATAAATCCTGCGACGTATACATTTTTGGAAGTAGAAAGCTTCTTTTTAAGATATCTTTAAAATTAGTATGGATTTTTAGAACTAACTGGCATTACACTCTGTTATCAATGAGACTTGAACCTACCACCATCGATTATAACCCGATCAACGTTCCACTACTTGCATACCTCTGTGCCTACTACGATAGAAAGATAAACAATCTTATAATTTTTTTCTTTTACATCTATCTAATACTGTTTCTAATTAAGACCTTAGGCTATGTGCTACTTTTTTTTATAATTAAACTAATGTTTTTCACTTTAGAAGTTCTTAGACGAGTATTTTTCCAAGCAATAATGAATGTAAATGCTCGAGGATAAACCGTTATTTACATTTTCGTGGCCGGTACCATAATATGGATTATATTTTTATGTCTATACTTATAATAAAATCGTAACTGATCGCAGTCTGTACATGGAAGAAAAACGATTAAAGGGCGTTAATCAATGTAATACAAGCCAAATTTTTTTTTTTATACTTTTTGTCTGTTTGTCTTGTGTTTATTCATCCTAATCAGAAATCTCAGAAACGGCTTAACCATCAAATATAAAAATCTTTTTGAAAGTACATACATTTTAACAAAAAGTAACTGACAAAATATATATACCTAATTATTTTTCACAACTATGACAATTAATAATAATTTGCTTTTCTATTTGAAAATTAACCGGAAATGGAGGAACGGAGTGTCTTAACACTAGTTTCCCTCTGCCTACCTTTTTACAGCCATGTGACCATCTTAATATGAGAGGTAAACACAAAAATTCAAATACAAAATCATAACGATTTCCTAACCGAAAGCATCAAAGGCTGTAAACCAAAATGCTAACTAGACAGCATTTAAATAAGTGGCTTAATTGTACCAGCCATTGTTAGCTCTAAAATCGAAACTGTGACGCAAGCTGTTACATTTTAGCTGTATTTTAGTATTCCGACACTCGGCACGATGAAAGATTGCTGACATGATTTACAAAATCTGTTGTGTTCATATGTTTTATCAAGTATTGAGGTCTAAAATTGTCACTATATATTAGAGTGTGGGAAATAGAGTGTCTGTACACTAGGTTTCCTCTATAGCGGATGTATGTATCTGCGGAATACAATTATTAATTATTACTTGCAGTGCCCACGCCAGAATAGTCTTTTTTCACTCACCCACAAAAAATAGTTTTTTGACTAACAAAAAAATCCAGCTTACAAGCTACAAAGATTAGCAAAGACTGTATAGGTTTTTGCAGCCAGCCGTGGCGTAGGGACACAAATGTGCGACTATTGCGAATATAAACGCGACAGGTTGTGGGTTCGATTACCTATCGAGTCAAGTCTTTATGGGAATGTCTTAACAATAGGTTTCCAACTCCGCCTACTCAACTGTGTGCACGCTAGTTCCGCCCGCCACGGCTGGCCTGCACCAATAAATAAAACCCATAAAACAGATTCCTTAATACAGTATTAAAGGAAATCCTCCACAACCTATAAAGGCTTGTACTAGTTCTCCTGTTTACTTATTAAAAAGTTTATAGCAAACATTACGCTGGCGAATAATGGGCTGCAAGTGTTTAAGCCGGGATGGAAAAAATTGATTTTAACTATGCACAAAGTACTCAAGCCTTTTGCTGCCGGAATTTTTCATTTAACTCAAGACTAAAGTCGAGAGGATCATTGGCTTAGAATAAAAGAACAATACAAGATGGACACACAAAGGATCAAACTTTGTGATCAAACAAAGAATGTTTGAAACCTAAGAATTAGACGTCTTGTTGAGAGATAAAATTGAGTTGAAAAGCTTCTCCAAGCGCAAACCTGCACTGACGTAATTCAATTGTGAAGGTCTGCTCCGGCGTGCAACATGTTATAACATTTTATAACATGTTCTTTTGAATGTTAACCGTTATTATTTTTATGTCTGCGACGTTTGTATAAGGATGTGTTTGTAAAGTAGAAAATAGGTCAGAGAAACTCTTTTATGCATTTTTCATTATCTTAATTTTAATCTAAATCTTTAGATGCCGTAGTAGGTAAGATACAGCGTCTGACTGGTTGCGAGTTTGACTTCTCCTCGACCTCTTTGGGGAATTATTATTGAATTTTCTTTTCCTTACTGCGGGTGACAAGACGTGGCTTTGAGTTCAAATTAGGGAAACTGGGTCTAAACACTAGACTCCGTCTTTACCCGAAAAAGGGTTGCATTTCAAAATTTCCTTAATATTAGTTTTGTTCATTATAATTTAAAGTTATTTATTTACCTTTTCATTTTAATCAAAAGGTTTATTTACCTTACCATAACTTTAAATTCCTCATAATTTTTTTTATAGACCCGGTTTTGGCGAAAGAGTCGTGCTTTTTTATTTAAAATGTAAAAAAAACCCGCTTTTCACCGAAATAAAATCTGGCAACGCTGAATTGAACCAACAACTTTCCCGTTTACATTCACTAAATATGTTTGTATGTTTAATAATTTTATTAAGCTCGTCGCGTCTCGCTGACACTCTATTCACATTTCTTAATACACACGGACCACCCACAGTTGTTTTACAAGAAATTGCTCAAATATTTTTTTGTAATATATTTAGTAACAATGACACTGCTACTATTAGTCAAAAAATCAAAACACAGTGTTGCCATAGCATTATAATAGATAAATTTATTATCATCGTTCAATATAGCAAATTAACAATAATAAATAAACAATAATGCTCAAAATTCTTGAGTTAAATGAAAAATTCCGGCAGCAAAAGGCTTGAGTACTTTGTGCATAGTTAAAATCCATTTTTCCATCCCGGCTTAAACACTTGCAGCCTATTATTCGCCAGCGTAAGCGTAATGTTTGCTATAAACTTTTTAATAAGTGAACAGGAGAACTAGTACAGGCTTATTTATAGGTTGTGAAGGCTTTCCTTAATAACGTATTAAGGGATCTGTTTTATAGGCTTTACATGTTTTATGATAAAATAGTTTTCTAGAATATCCATAAATTTTCGACTGGGTCTGGAACTTGTGACTCTAGAATAGGCTCCAGAATGTAGCGAGATATGAACCCGCGTCTTTTGGAAGGTTAGACAAATTTTAAAAGGCGGGAATTCAAATCCCGCTACGTTTATATTTTTTTATTCACGTTTTTTAAAAAACATCGAGGCCAGTCGTGGCGCAGGGGCACAAAGTGTGTAAAACCAACTGGATAGGGGTTCGATCCCCACTCGAGGAGATGAAATATTTACTCAAATTTATATTTCGATTTCTTCGCTCTGGTGTCGAGGTAAAACGCGGCGTTAAGTTCTGCCATTAAACACGCAATGCACGCTGATTAAAAAAAAAATGTATATTTCTTTCTTAAGTGAGGAATAACACTTCAAAAATATGTTATGGTATCATATCACCGAGTGGAATATGAATCTTACTCAAAACAATTATTTTCATTTCACCGCTTTACTAGACAAAGCGCGGCGTAGAGTTCATCCACTTAACACGTTTCAAATTTTGCGCGGAAAGTCAAGGAACGGAGTGTCTTACACTAGGTTGTTCTTTGCTTGCTATCTAGGTTTTACCTTTCAACCCTACCTACCCGCTAGGAAAACGTGTGTAGCTTGCTTTTTTGGCCTTTCAATGAATTATTATAACGAATATAACTGCCTACTTCCAACAAGGCAATATCTGGTAATCCTTCTAATCCTATATACGAAGAATGTCGTAAAGTATTAGGGACGCTCATAGACAATTGATTAAATGACGTCAAACTAAAGCGCTTTTCCAGAATTATCCAATTCTATTAACTCTTTCAGAAGAAGCTAAGAATGTTTTGTAATTAAATAGAAAAGAATAGTTGTAATATAGATTTTTAATCTTTTTTTTAACTTCACTCTGTATCTTGCACATAGCAAGGTAGACAAATGGAACCTGGGGACCCAGTGTTAAGACCAAATTTTAAAGAATTTGAGAATGTCATATGGCCAAGAAAATTTTAACAAACTGTAGAAAAATTTTGCTGTTTTACCTTTCGCTCTTTCTTCTTCTCCGTATTAATTAAGTCTATGTATATTCTTGGTCAGTTCATTGGTAACTTTGAAATATGTGTTTAACTTTGAACAGTAAGTGTCATTTATAAAAAATAACGTAAATTTTTAAATCTTAACAGGGAAGACGCACACAATATCTAGAATTAACTGAAGAAAAATTTCAAGTTGGAGAACAAATGGGGGCACGGTTTATTGTAAATAATGTAGTGAGAGTGAAACAAATGACAATTGAAAGTTAAAACCGCTGAGAGGCTTACGTCCAGCGGCCGACTGGAATAAAAGCTCAAAAATAGAAAAATACGCTTTGGAGTAAGCTTACGATTCAATTGAAACGACATACATTCGAAAAGTCGATTGATTTTCGATTGATTTGTGATTCTTAAGTATTCTTAGGTATTAGTTACATAAAATATTAAAAACATAGGTAATACCTATGTTTTTAACTTTCTACACTTAGGAAAAAAAGAATATTTTTTTAGAAAATGTATAAAAGATTTAAAGTAACGGCGCACGAACCCGCGCCTTTTGGATAAAGTCGCTCTAACCATTAACCCTTATGTCGATTTCATGACAGAATGATTTAAATTAAAGCTTTTTTTAGGTCGACTCGACTACTATCAAAATGTGTAAATATAACAATTACAATAATATACAAAAACAATAGTCAAGATACTTCTCTCACCAAATTCCATCGATTTCAAAGAAAAATTCAAGAAAAAATATTGTTTAAAATCAAAGTAAAAGTACCTAGTATAAAATTTTAATCGCGGATTCGATGAAACGTTTGTTCTTCAATAAATTCTATTGGGTATTTGTTAGCAACAAGTACCTTCCTACAGCGTTCGAGGAAAAATTGTAAATTTAACAGTAACAGCCGAGTTAACTTGAGGGCAACCTTTTAAAACTTTCAACTGCTCAGTATTGGAAATCTGAAATAAATGATGCTTCGTAAATTGTGAGGTTAGACAGTGTTTTGTTTTGAAAGGGTTTTCCAGTTATCTTAGTTGTTACAACTACGAATAGAATGTTATTAGCGTATTTATAATTGTTTTATATTTTTGTTTTAGCTTCACGCTGTATCCCGTATACAACAGAGTAGGCAGAGGTAATCAAGGAACCTAGTGTTAAGATACACCATCCTCCATTAAGACATTTACGTTCCCAACACATTCGCATTTATATATTCAGCATCTCAAGATAGATCTCAAAGTTGAGAATGGGGAATAAACACGGGTCTAAGACAACTGATAGCATAGAATGACCGTTGTACAATAAACAGATGTCATATCAGTAGCTTCCCGAAATGAGAACAGATTATAAAAGTTTAGGTAATAAACCAAAGTCAGTAAGTATGTATATATTTCGATATTAAATAATATATTCCTCTCACATGCAACATTGTCCCAAAACAAATCCCAAAAGACGACGCACATAAATAACAATGTAAAGACTAACTCTAGCGTAAAGGAAGATACGTCCTCAGATTTGATTAAATTAATACATATCATGCATTTTATATCTATACTAAAATTTATAATTTTAATATAGATATAAAATAAGCTGAAGATTATGTTTGGTTGAACGTGCTATTCTCAGGTACCACTAAATGTGAACGTTATGTTATAAATGTGAATGTAAGTTTGTTTGTCCCCATTCGGGGACATTATTTTCATCGTCCTTTTCTTGGTAACAAGGGGAATAGCGGCGTTGAGTTCTCCCACTCGACACTCAGTCTCGAAAATTGGGCGGTGCGTGGAGAGCGGAGTGTCTTAGGAGGAGGTTCTATCTACCTACCTCGCTATACAAAATTGAATCTCTGGGAATAGTACACACTATTACTGAGATTCGAACACACTTCATACTAAAGAAGTTACTCTTCTACAGAAACCAGTAATTACTTTACATTGTCCCCTTTAAGTTCATTTGGAAACAACGAAAAATTGAAAAAAAAAAGGTAATCTTAGATCCTCTTCTAAGTAAACCGATAAAGATATTTATTTATATATCTACCTTTTATTGTAAGTATTAATTAATAAATGCAAACTTAAAGTTAACAACATTAGATGTAATGTATAAGAACGTATGGCTTAGTGACCAGAGCGCTTGGACGCTTTCCATGAGGCGCGGATTTAAATCCCGCTACGTTGCAATGTTTAATACGTTTTCTAAAAAAAAAGTATTTATTTCCTAAGTGTTGATTCACTTTAAAAATGTAAAAAAAATATAAATTTTGAAACACTGAATACTCCATAATTACAAAAAAAAGAATAACGTAAACTAACTACGTAATATACGAATAAAATCCGTTAAAATGTACATAATATTTAAATAGTAGCTGTGTACTTTGTTTAATTGCGTGTTAGAGGCGTAATATAGTAACGCAGTTAGTGCTACCTGAAAAGTAATTTGTTTTAAAACCTGAAACACCTGAACTAGCGCCTGGTTAAAATATTCTCTTAATTGCCTTTGGTTAGATACAAAGTAAATATAAGTATACCTGCTTTTAGTTAAATATTACGGTAGAGATAAGTTTAAGTCTTATTTAGGAAACATTTTCGACAATTTTTTTAATTTTTTTTTAAATTTTATGTTTACGTTATCTCTACCAGCAGAGAAAATCTGAGAAACTAATATTAAGGCACTCAGTTCCTATTAAAGCATTTCCGTTCACCACTTTCCAACGAATTCTGGTGTAATTGCGTGTTAAGTGGCAGAAGTCGTTACTATAGCGAATAAATGAAAATATTTAATATTTTATCAGGGGCACAAGGGTGTGACTGTAACGCGACGGTTGTGGGTTCGATCCCCACTCGAGGAAATGAAATATTTACTTAAATTTATATTTCCATTTCTTCGCTCTGGTGTCAAGGCTAAGCGCGGCGTTGAGTCCTGCCACTCAACACGCAATGCCTCCAGAATTCGGCAGAAAGTGGGGAACGGAGTGTCTTAACACTAGGTTCCCTCTGTCTACCCTGCTGTGTGCGGGATATAGCGTGAAGCTAATTTAATTTAATTTTAATTTTTTATTTACTCGAGAGGTAATCGAACCCACAACGTTGTCCCCCTGCGCCACGACATAACATACATTGATAATGAAATAAACGAAAGATTTACTAAGTAATTATTTATAACTAATTCATGCCAATGGGTATTGAAGCCACAACCATCGCGCTTACAGTCAGACTGGGTCACGACAGCCTCCAACAAATATAAACATACAGCAGAATGCAATCATCACATCATTATTCTGACACCATTCTTTCAATTGATGGGAATTGACTTCATTAATTCCCATTAATGAAACTTTAATGACACATTTAAAATTTAAAGAGATGTTAAGGATCATCTGTTAATTAAAACTTGAATTTAAAATGTCGTCGGAATAATAATGAGTTTTATATCCTCTTATTATGTATAGGATTATTAGCTCATAAAAGTATATTTTACTGTATTGAGGCCAGCCGTGGCGAAGGGGCACAAAGTGTAACTGAGTGTCAGTCGCAGTCGCGTTGTGGGTTCGATCCCCAGTCTAGGAAATAAAATATTTACTTAAAATTTATATTTTCATTTCTTCGCTGTGGTGTTGAGGCATAGGGCGGCGTTGAGTTACGCCATTCAATACGCAATGCTGTATGCGGGATGCCTGCCTGCCTGTCTTGCGACATAAAGGGGATTATTTTAGCTTAGCGCTGTACCCTATACATAGCAGGGTAGGCAGAAGCAATCTAGAGTTAAGATACTCCTTTCCCCACTACCTACTATATCTTCAAGACTGCGTGTTCAATGGCGGAAGCTAACGTCACGCACAATGAAATTGAGTAAGTTGAAATATGGTATTTTCATAGAGATAGATAACTTTAACGTATGCTTAAGTAAATTGATATAGGTCTTATGAATCGGTAGTACCTATTCTTTTTAACATTAAAACTTTTAAAAAAAATTGGTCCATATCTATTCACAAACTGACATTTCAAAAGAACATTGAACCTTTCATACTTTTATTTACCATCACATTTGTCACTAACAATTAATAAAAAAATTGTATATTATTAATTTGAAAGAAAAAGGCCCAGCTTGATTCTTGCACCAGTTTTTCCTCAGGTAGTAACTTAAGTGAACCGATAGTAAATTGAAGTATGTAACTTCTTATTTTGAATATAATTATTTGAATTTGATTCTACCAATAGATAATATTAATACTCCTTAAACTAACAAACAACCAGATTTTAATTTTCATTAACTTTTAATCGCTTACTCATGTAACTACTTTAACTACTTTTTTTCACGTCAAAGCTCTCGTCTGTAAAGTTTAAAGGCTTAAAAAACGCCAGTTTCCCTTTTTCGTACTGCAGAGTGTCGATTTAAAAAAGCTTACTAAGTGAACGTTTAGTAATTGTAATAAAATGTATCCGAGCTTTAAATGTCAAATTTGGGGATTGAATTTAAGTGACGATTGCAGGTTCCAATTATTTAATTTAATCGATTCACTCTAACAGTTACAAAGAAACAAAGAAGCGGATATATGCACCTTTCATTTATTGTTATATCATATAGCAGTTCTCTGTATATGTCTTTCACCTCGTCTAACTTAAACTCATGCATCCTCCAGAGGATCTTTATTGTTAAAACACTCTGTTCCCATTAAGACATTTCCGGACGTCACTTTCCGTCGATTTTCAGAAGCATTGCGTGTTGAGTGGCGAAATTCAACGCCGCGCTTCGACTCGACTCCACGACTGGCCTCAACAACATAACGTATTTAAATATTTACAAAACGTTACGTACATCACACGACACACAGGACTGCACAAACTCATCTGTAAGTCACATTAAAACTGGTGACTTCCAAAAAAGGCCCATTATATGTTAATTCAGAAAAACTAAACCGCATAGCGGATACAACATAAATATTTTAGTTTTATGAATGAACTTCCCGTCACTGCACTGAATGAGCGATGACTCAAAATCTAACCTTGACTTACTTCGAATATAGAAATTGTGGGAATATTATGTGTTTTTTTAGTTTGTACCCAAGTTAAGTTTTTATGAGGCTATTCGAAGTATAAAAGCGACAGGTTATGGAAATAGAACCCGATTTCCACTGGAGGAAAAGAAATTTAATATTTTCATTTCTTTGCTCGGTGTAGAGGCAAACTGCGGCGTTGAGTTCCGCCATTCAACAGGAAATGCCTTCAGAATTTGGTGGAATATGGGGTACAGAGTGTTTTAACATACTGCTCTATGCGGAATAGGCGTGACGCTATAAAAATACATCTTACTATTATATTTAGTAAAATTTCTAATATTTACTTTAAACTTAAGGCTAAATGACGCCCAAAACATTTTTATTGTAGGTACATTACTTATGAGAGATATTTTTAAATATAATTAAACCTTAAACCTAGTCTCAAAGGGTGAGAGATTTGGTACTAGGATGTGGGCAGTATCGCTATGGCGGAGGACGTGACTGCTTTGTTCCGGCCTCTCGCGGCCATCTTTAAGTTGTAATCCACAATACTTCTCAATGCTCCTGTCGCCTTTCTGAGCTTTATATTCCCGGACCGCCTTATCTGACAGACAAGCTATAATTTTTGGTTTGACAGGTCTCGAATAGCAATATCTAGTAGATACACATTTGACAGATGCATTTCATTTTAAAGCTTATTTGCAATTTAAAAATGTAACAAACCATATAAATGCTTATTATTATTGTCCATTAATGAGAAAATTATTCTTGAAAATATGAGAAACAGCTATTTTGTATTTTCATCCTCTGTCTGTCAGATAGCATTAATTATTAGATTACTATCTGAAACTTTATTCGTAACTGGTGAAACAGGCACTGAAAGTAGAGAAGTCTGGAAACATAATTAAAGGTGTCTTACACCTGTCTATACTGTATAACTTTCATCTTTCCTTTATAAACCCATGCCATAATTTACATAACCAAGCCGTAGTAACACCTTCAACATTAATAATAATATTCTCCAGAGTGAAATTTGAATCTACAACCATTAAGAGCCGTCAACCATATCGTAATTGCCCCATAACTGAGATAGCGATGTAATTGTACCACGACGACATTTTGTATTGTCGATTGTCTTATTATTTTTATTTTTCATACAAATCTAAATATATTCATTCGAAGTATTTCTTGTGTAGTTTTAACTGATGCATTTCTGCTTCTGCTATCGAAGTGTCTTAACTCTAGGTTCTCTCTGCCTAACCTGTTACATGTAGAATATAGCTTGAAGCTGACAAAACCCAAAGCGAAATTACTAATCTCATTCTACTGTACTGTAACATACATACATACATACATACATTCATATCTATCAAGTAAAGAGGCATAAATTCGCCAGCTTCACTTACACTAGTACAAAACACCATGAACTTATTACAATCATCATAACCACCATGGGAAAATAAACTTTAGTTCTACCATAATAAAATTGGAAACCCAATCAAAATTATTACTATTTTCTCTCAAAGAAATTAAAACTCTAAGCAGAAGGGAAATAAGATTTAAAATGAAATGTGTTAAAAAGGATTTTAGTTCATTTTATAAGTGTCAAAGTAAACCGGTGTGACCAGTCTGGGCAATGCTCAGCAAAAAACAACGGAACATTTTCAAGTTATAGAGTACTTTTGGTTTACAAATCTATTTACAGTGATTGCAGTGAGAAGCTTTTTGATACTTACTGTTGGATACTGTTGGGCTTTAAAGTGATAAGAGATATTATGTTTCACTTCAAATTGTATCCCGCATATAACGGGATATTTAGGGCGAACATAGTGTTGAACCAGAGCACAGTCCTTTTTACGTGACATTCTTTGTCTTGATACCTAAGTGACGATATGAAAAAAAAATCATTTCCCCCAAGTGACTGTCGACCCCACAACGCTATTCCGAGTCGCCATGACGTCCCCACCTCATTATCTAGGTTCGAACTTCAAAAGCAGCTAGGAATAGTTGTCAAAAGACACGACAATTTCTCTATTAAGTCTTCTCACAATACCTTGGGGGATCCAATGCGCCAAAAGTAAATTACCTGGAAAAAACAATTAAATGATAAGAATATCGTATTGATATAATAATCCTTAAATATTTTTTTTCAGTTTTACGCGATACTATACATTTAAAGACTAGTATTCCTCTAGGGTAATTACAGAAACAATAGTGTCAAGGCACGACGTTGTCCGCTTTTCGTTTCCATTTGAAACATTGCTTGGTAAATAGCAAAACTTAACGCAGTACTTTAGTGATACCAGAGCATCAAGCATTGTTACTTATTCAGAAAACGTATAAAGAATTCGATTTGAAGCCGCGCCTCTTAGAAACCGTCCAAGTGCTGTGACCACTAAGGTATACGTTCAGTGAAGATACATCAAAGCATACATGCATAGGTTACAGTTATAACTATAATATATACTTTCAATATTAAGCGAATCATAGCCATAATTTTCTATTAACCTACTCAAAGCTCAAGAGAATATGTATTGTATCTGCATCGCATTGTCCGTTAGAAATAATTTAGAAAGTATCGATCGCTCTGATAGAACCTTTACCAAAGAGGCCGTGACAGGTTATTATACACAAAAAACCGGACAAGCGCAAGTCGGGCTCGCCCAACGAGGGTTCCGTAAAAAATTAGAGGTCTTGAGCTTTTTCTGAAATTCAGGCTTAACTTAGCCAAAGCCGTTTCATCTGATACCTCAATTGAAGTAGAGGCTTTAATACCAAATTTTGCCCAGGAGGGCAAAATTAAAAAAAAATAATAGTAAAGGATTAAGGCTATTATTTTTTTTAGATTTAACCACAAATGTATATTTTTTTGATTTTTCCTGAACTAGTATACCTGTAGATGTTAGCTGTTAAATTTCATAACTAGTTTAACCGGAAGTACCCTATTAAAGTGTAGCAAAGTGTCGAAATACGCATTTTTGCTAAATTAACTAACGACCATATCTTTTTTTAAGTAAATGTAAGACTTTTTTTTTTCAAGAAATCATAGGACCGTAGATATAAGTATATGATTTGAATTCCAACTCGATATATAAGCGTTTCTGAGATAAAAGCTCTTAACTTAAAGTGATCTTATAATGGTTTCTTTTTTACTTAAGGTAGGAACCCTAAAATGTTACCCTTTGTTACACTAGGAATATATTTTAATTTCTTAGGTCTGGTAAGGCAAATCGCGGAATTGAGTTCCGTTACTCTCTACATTGATAGAAGTGGGCTGACACTAAGTTCTCTCTGATACCTACAATGTGTGAGTACAGAAGAAAATAGTTTCAGATTTTTTCTAATGTACTCTTCTTTATGAAGAACTTATGGCTTAGTCGTCAGAGGTACGACTCTACTATCTTGGACAGTTTTAAGAGGCGCGGGTTTAGGGTCCGCTATGTTTAAACTTTTAATGGTGTTCTAAAAATATTTAAGTATATTAATAGTAAAAGATTCTATGAACAAAATTTAACATACAAATAGGCACTGTTGACAGTACTAAACGCCCTTGAAGTAAATAATAGGTGGTTGACATTGATACTTTTTGTTTAACTAGACATGACGAAGTAAGAAATAGTTCATATATTTTTGTACACAAAAAAATATTCTTCTATTGATAGATTGATTAAGTTTTTTTTTCTATCATCGAGATACGAATTTTAGTTGCAATTAAATATTAACAATTGTTCATATGTTTGTGCAAAGTTAATTAATTGTTGATTGTAGTGTAATAATTGATTGTATTGTACAATAATCGTTACACTACAGTCAACAATTAATGAATAGTGATTCCGCATAAATAAATAATTAATTTTTAATATTAAATTGCAATTAATAGGAGAATGTCAAACTTGCATAGAACCTTGGCGTTGATATATTACAGAAATGAAAAACAGTTATATATGCATAAAGATTAATCTATGTAAAGTCTAATAAGCAAACCTATAGTTGTGTTCCATTTGACAACTCTATATTTTTAAGAACGTTTTATTTTTAATTAGGGAAATAGAAGTCATTTGTGATGACAGCGATCATCAGGGTCCATAATGATAGCAAAGGTCGTGATAACCAAAAAAAACACCAGAAAAATGCTTATACCCACACTAACCGTAAAACACATACATAATTTCAGGAATGATATAGGCTATAAATTATTCCGTAAAGTAAAGAGGTTTTTTTGTAGTGAGCAAATTAGCCAAGTAAGTCGACGAAAAAAATTAATGAAATAAAGGAAGGAATATACCTAAGCGTTTCTTGAAAAAGCTGTTTTATTGGTAAGAGATATATTAATGATTTCTAAAGAACATTAGTAGAACTTAAAACTACAAAAAAAAATTTGCAGTATCAAATATCTTACGTTCATATGTTAGCCACAAAAACTATTTTTACCTAATAAAAAACAATTCAATTCGTTAGGTGATATTTAATTTTAAGACTATCAAAAATTGTTAATCTTTATAAAAATAAATAAGATCATCGTATGTAGTAGATATGAGTTTGTTTTTTACTGTATGTTTTTGGATGTATAGTTTGAAAGTTATCACGATATAAGCAATAAGCGTTACATTTCTATTAATTATTGTTTTTGCTTTAAAACCGGTTGGTGAAATATAACAACAATGTTTTAAAAACTATTTAATGAATTTTGATTGTAATCACATTTCAGTAACGGTTCAAGTCGAAATTCGGAAATATAAAGTAGCATCACGTTCCTGCATAGCACGGTAGGCAGAGGGAACCTAGTGAGAGTTTAAGCACTTTGTTTCCTTTTATAACAGTGTATAAAAAAATCGAAGGTCGCACTTAACTATATTCGATTCGAAATGAGAAAATTGTCAATAAATTTAATACAGATATTTCCTAGAATACAAAACGAAGTTTGGATAAATTATATAAGTTTCAACAATGCTATAAGTTTAATAACGGTAAAATATTTAAGCGATTAATTATTTCCCTGGTTTATCTAGCTAGCTTATCTGATATGTACAATGTTCGCGGTTGAATTCCGCCACGTTATCTGCGATGTCTTTAAAGAGAATCTTTAATAAGAGTACATATTATTACAGTTTTACGGTTTTTTCCGTATAGCATATGGCAGCTGCTACCCTACCAATAGAGGAGAAAAATGTATAAAAATTAAATACAATCAATGAGAAAATAGTAAAAATAATAAAAAATACACATTAAGTCACTAAATTCTAACATAATATTGAGTGATTCCGCCCAATTAACGGGCAAACAGATCGTTCCATATTTATAAAGTGAATTGTTTACGTGCAACAGAGCGTGTTTATATTGTCTCATTACTTTAATAGGGTACTTGCGCCTATATTTGTTTGGATATAAATTTTCGTTTTCTAATGTTGTTTTTGTTTTACTCGATAACATAATATAATGTGTTTTTTATATATTAGGACATTTTCCCGTAGAAACACACGAATTTATAAACATTATAAGATCGTCGATTTTCGCTATATTTACATATTTTAATGCATGGGTTGACTGCAAAGTGTTTGCAGCTCCCGGTTTCCAAAATGGTATCATTCTAAATATATGCTATTATCCCTTCGGTTAAAGAATTGCATTTAAAATCTGTTAAACAGTTTTAAAGACTTTCGTGGCTAAATGTAAATGAAAAATAAAATAATTATTTTCATTTATTAGCTCTCGACGAAATTCAACGCTGGGGTTTTGTTTACTACAGAAAATAAATGAATATAATGTATTGTATATCCCCTCGAGTAGGACTCGAAGCCACAGACGACGCATACATAGTCGGGCAACATAACTTTTTTATTCATATTTTTATATTTCCATAACCAAACAAAATTATAGCTATAAAACACTCTGGAAACAATTCAACCAACTTTACTCGTACCATTATAACTTAACGTGGAATGAAGTAGGGTCATAAATCTGGCCGTGATAGTCGCTGGCACCTCCGATGCGGTAAGCGTGGGTTCTAACCCGATCGATGCTAGCGTAGTTTACATAACGCCGTATAGTGCAGTGGACGAGTCGTGGCCATCCAGAAGTCAGATTTTTTAAACTATGGCGCACTGATCACTCGAGAAGAAAATCTAAATTAAAACAATTCGTAAAAACGAATCTGCGCAGCTATCTTCAATCAATCAATAGCTAACTTTCGGCGGCCACGATTCGCCGACCGTACTATAGTATAGTATAGTTTAGTTTTAATTTTGTATGTAGCATTTTAAAATTTATGGGGTAATCCGATTGTTTGGAAGGTTTAAAATTTAAACTGTTCGTGTATTAGTGTTTGGCTTGGAATACTGTTAAAGTGTTATAAGAGTATGTTTATTATTTTTAACTTTTTTTTATACAGTGCTTGAGGAATCGAGTGTTATCACTGGATTTTCTACCCTAAGCTGTACATGAAATAGGGTGAGCTATAAGCCACTCTGTTCCCTACATATGCACAAATACTCGAAAAAATCGGACGAGACAAGGTAAACAAAAAAAAGCGCGACGTTGAGTTCCGCCACTCAACGGGCAATGACTCCAGAATTCAGCGAAAAGCGAGGAAAATATTAACACTAGGTTTCCAGGTCCTCTCTGCCAACACAGCTATTTCAGGTATAAAGCGTGAAGAAAAAAAATCTTCAAGATTTCGGTAGAAAATCACGAACGAAACTGTCTTAACCCGGCGTTCGTCGCTACTGACAATTGGCGCCATTCCCTTGGACGCAATGGATTTGTGAAGTCCGAATGGGTGAAAATTACCCGGTAGTGACCGTTTGCGTAGCGAGTTTTTGATATATATTTTATTTGTTTTGAACATTTCAATAACATTAATTTCCTAGGGACCTTCCTTCTGTCCACTTTGTTATGTTCAGAATACAGCGTGAAGCTAAAACCAGTATATATTTAGTTGGCTTTAGTTTCATAGATTAATTTAACACTGGAATCGAATAAGCTATTATACTTTTAGCTTTTTCTCAAGTATCTGATAGGAAAACTTGCATATATACCCATCTCTCAATGATATTTATCCATCGCTTAAAAACGAGCTTGACAATTATATAGTATGAGTTACATAATATCAAAAACTTATATAAGGAAAGCCATATATAAAATTACCTTCTTAGCTCGTTCCAAAATAATAAAAAAAGTAGTAAAAAAAGGCAATTAGAGACGAATTCAAATAAACATTAATTTCAATCTAAAAGAACGTGTTTTAAAGAATCTCTTTAATTCGAGCATAATATCTTGAATACCCGATAATTATATTTGTAAGTCACGTAGAACCCTAATTGTTATTCAGTGGATGCAAATGCATTCAACGTTTTATGCGGAAAAGTTGGAAATTATTATTTTTACCATTTATATTCGTTCTTATTTGAAAATGAAACTGCGAGTTCGTTATGGGTGGGTAGGTTTAATTTCGCGTGGGTTCGTGGGTTTTCGAGTTATTTTAACACATTTTATAGAATTTTGTATTTGAACCCGGGGTCTTAGAAACAGCAGTTTCAAATGTCTGGGTCCCGAAAATTGGGTAGAAAGTTAAGAACGCAGTGTCTTAACACTAGGTTTCCTCTCCCTACCCTACGTGCATGATCAGCGTAAAGCTAAATATTACAAAAAAATACAACACGCAAACATCACTCCAAGCTATACAAAAAAAAAGTGTAAAACTAAAAAAACCGTACACCACTCAACAAACATGCACCAACCAACAAAGCTTAGATTAAAGAGGCTCACTATCAACCCGGCGATCCGTCCACAGATTACACGCGAGGGGACGAAAGGTACAAAACGTTTGTGCTACTATCAAATATTTCCTTGCGAACCCCACGACAGTCGCCAGGTTGAATAAATGACTGTGCTTTATTGCCATAGAAATTGTTATGGCTATAGCTATGAAAAATTCTAAATGACAGGATTTTTGGAGTTTCCACGATGGTGGCAGGGGGTTTTGGGTGGATTTATACTTATAAAATATAAATAAAAGATTTTTAATATTACATTGTAAAATAAAATAATATAATAATAACAATAATAATACAATAGCACATAGCTGAGTAGGCAGAAGAATTATAGGTAGGTACTCTATTCCTATTAGGACACATAAGATCATCATTTTTCGCAAAATTTTGTAGGCAGTGCGCGCTTAGTAGCGCAACTCAACGCCGTGCTTTGTTTTTTGTTACCAGAAAAAAGAAAATAAATCATTTACCCACTCATTTGCAGTTATACGAACGTTTACTTGTCTATAATACTAACAAATATAAACTAATGACATCATCATCACAATTATAGTAAGTGGAGTATTATATTCCGATTGTCATATCTCTAAGGAATAAAGTAGCCACTTCTGTCTTCACTTAATGTATTCCCTAGAATAACTTCTTCAAGATATTATTAATAACATTATTTTAGTATGATTTATACTGTCATTAGGGAAGTATTCCCCACGATATTCAATTTGTCGTTATTTTATTCATTTTTACGTTTTATTAATATTTTTTACATGTGAACAAATCAGTCTTGATAAAGTATTCATACTTTTATATTAAGCTATTAACTAGCTTTGCTTTTTGCTTGAGGCCAGGAGGTGTGACTGTAAAATCGACTGGTTGGTTCGATCCCCGCTCGAGAAGGTGAGATATTTAGTTAAATTTATATTTCCATTCCTTCGCTCTGGTGTCGAGGTTAAGCGCGGCGTTGAGTTCTGCCACTCAGCACGCAATGCCTCCATAATTCGGCAGAAAGTGGGGAGCAGAGTGTCTTAACACTAGGTTCCCTCTGCCTACCCTGTTGTGTGCGGGATACAGCGTGAAGCTAAAAAAAACTAGCTTTGCTTGAGGCTTGGCCTGCATGGCCAACTTAAATTTGTCTTTCATTTAATTAGTCGCTTCGATTATGGAAATAATAATCGAAGGGTCTAACGCGATGCGCAAAAACATTTTTTTTATTCGAACCATATTTTTTTTATTCTTGAGATTAGAACACTCAAGCGAACAAATTCTTCAGCTTTTTTAATATAAGTATAGAAGTATCGATAGTATATAGCTATATCTATAATTCAACATTGAAATATATCAGTTTCACGCTGTATCTCGCACACAGCAGGGTAGGCAGAGGGAACCTAATGTTAAGTGTTTCAGATTTTTCCAAAAAATATTTTCTCCTATAAACAACGATCTTTCTAACAAAAATTCACTTCGAAAACTTAAGTTAGGTCAAAGAATATAGAACATAGTCTATATAGGGCATATCATATTATATGCTAGCACAAAGTTTGCTATAAGTTTACCACCAAACAAGTTATAGAGATTGGTTGCGATAAAATTCCATATTTATTATATTTAAAGAGTACTTCGACACGGAAGTTAGAGAATTCGATTTCCATGAGTAGTAAATTTATATTCCTACACAAGCACTGCGGTGTAGGTTTTAGTTGTTATATGTTTATTTATATTAATTTGTACAGGTAAGTTTAGGCAGTCGTCGGCAGAGAAGTCTCTGATTAGATGGTTACGGGTTCGATTCACAAAGAGGGGAATGATTATGTTGAATTATTTTAATTTCCTTGTTCTCTTTTAGCAAAGTAATTAAATATATAAGTAAATTCGGCGATATGTGGACAACGGAGTGACTTATTACTACGTTCTACCCTGATATATAGCTACGCAAAGAACATAATAGTAGTTTTTTTCTTCACTTTTCTTCAAAAGCAACGTTGATTTGATAATATATATATGTATATTGAATACTATAAATTACATCAAGGTCACTCAATAAAAATCTGCTGAGAAAAACACGAATATATAATAAAGGCCAGAGTAAAGGAAAATACAACATTTATGTATAGCTTCACGCTGTATCCCGCAGCCGTAAGAACCTAGTCTTTAGATATACCATTCCCCACACTTACCGCCCAATTTACAAGACATTGCCTGTTCAATGGCGGAACTTAACGCTGCGCTTAGAACCGCAACGATGGCCTAAAAAATACATAAGCCTGTTACCAATACAAACATCCTGTTCATAATATAAACATCACAACTTATCCAAATTCGCATTCCCGCTCGAGTCTTTGAAGGAACAATGGGGTTTACTGGAAGCTTTCAACCGGATTTATGTTTCTCCATAAAGAAAGATCTTACGCATTGGCGTTGGCATACGACTGTATAGATGAAGCCAACGAACTTATGTAACAGATTAATTTGACAATTTTTCGGTCAAATATATAATGTTCAAATATATATGATATTGTTTGTCTATTTTTTAATATAATGTATTGTAATTGGAGTCTAATATTTAATTATAAAAGCCTAGCTGTAATTCTTCATCTAGACTAATATTAGAGACAAGACGTATTGCTACATTTACGTAATAATAAGATATGGCTGTTTATATCGCAAAAAACGCTAGGTAGAACTAATTAAGGAAAAAAAATTCAAAACTATACATTTATGGTTAAATCCTAAACAATAATAGCTTAAAAAGGGGAGAACAAAATTTGGCATTAAAGCCGCTACTTTAGTGAGACATTGTTTCCAATTTTTGTACGGAATCCTTGGTGGGCAAACTCGACTCGCTCGGCTCGTCAGGTTTTTTAAGATCTCAAGATCGATCTCAGACTAGAGGGCTATTTATAATAGTGATAAGTCATACACAAGAAGTTAATTTCATTAGATGTCAGAAGTCTTGTGACTGTGTGACCACAAATAAATATTATATACATATGAATATGGAAATCATAATACAAAACAAGACTGCAAGTTTCACGCAGGTGTGCATTTGGAGATGAAATCTTTAAATCTTGAGAAATATTTCAAGATTTCTTCGTGTTAAAGTAGATTGCTTTGTTAATATTAAAACAGTCAAAATAATATTTTTATTCTATTATTCGTAACGAGATGTTAATATAAAAACTGAAGTTTGAACCCGTAATAACCTACTTCTATTACAAATTAGAATAACTACTGGAAATTATCCCGTGATGGCATAGTTGCTGAAATCTTATTCCATAAAATATTGTAATACTAGCGCCTCTCGCGCGGCGTCGCTTGTATGAAGTATATGAATATTTACTTATGCGTATTTAAGGAAAATATATCGATTATTTTAGTATGGTTATCTATACTGTCATGCACATGTTTTGTAATTTTATTTGATTTCTCTCGCTTACAATGTCATGTCTATCTTTTAGTGTTAGCCATGTTTCGGCAATTAGCCCGGACAAACAGAAAAAAGGCAGATTTTAAAATATATTGTCAGTTTTAGTATCGTGCCAACGAAATGTACGTTTGTATGTTTAATTTGGGAGATTTAATTTATAATTTAGCAAAATATGCAATATTTTTTAAATCGTCAAAAAACAGCTTCATGCTTTTCCCCGCATAGTAGAGTAGGTAGAAAGATATTAGGACAATCTCCAACATTAATATCCAAAACAACTTCTACTGACCATGCGTGATTATTATGTATAATTTTATAATCAACTCATAGGTTTATTATTTTAAAACCAACGTTAATAGATAACACATTATACAAGCTACGTAACAGTTACAAAAACATAAAAGTAAAATACCAAAAACACAGTGACATTAAAGAATCGTGGCCTATCATTCTCTAAGGCTAAAAAATTTGAGGACGACACGACACGGCGTCCAATTCTCAACTTGACAACGTAGTTTACGATCACTATTACACATATAGCTCGAGAGTCGTTTTGATTTGGCGAAACGGCACTGTGTCTGTAAGCGCGACGCTTGTGGGTTCGTTTCCCAATTGGGGAAATAAATTATAGTTTTACTCGCTATGATAACAAGACAAAGGTTTTTGTGCGTAGCATGGATGACAGACTACCGAGGTAACTGATAACTGTGAGCTACATCGAAATTATTAACGTAATGTATTTTATAATCTTCTTCGATAAATGGACAATCCAACACAAAAAAATATTCAATTTGGGCAACTAGTCTTTTTTAGCTTAACAACATTAGTATGAGGCCAGTCTTGGCGCAGGGGCACGACGTGTGACTGTAAAACCGACTAGTCGTGGCTTCGATCCCCATTAGAGGAGATGGAGATATTTTCTTAAATTTATATTTCCATTTCTTCGCTCTGGTGTCACGGCAAAGCGCGGCGTTGAGTTCTCCACTCAACACACAATGCTTTCAGAATTCGGCAGAAAATGGGGAACGGAGTGTCTTAATACTAGGTTCCCTCTGCCTACCCTGCTATGTGCAGGATACAGCGTGAAGCTGATATATTTATTTTTAACATTAGTATAGACATATGTAAATATACACCATACATAATGTCACCACAATAATTGAAATACACCATAAAACAATATAAAGTTTATGATGTAATAAAATCGAATGGATATATTGTAAGATATACCTTTAATGTACATTAAATTGGATAAAGTAGGTTCATCGGTACTTGTTTAAGTTTCATTCATTTAATTCCACGTTTCCAATTTAAAATTTAAATACGCCTAAAGTTTTAATGTTCTTTATACTTAAATATTTAATTAGTCTATTTATATCTTATATAATTTTATAAAATAGAATAAAAGTGAGACACTAAGAAAAGAGTTATAAGGGAAAGACCTCGGTTGACTTTCGAGAGCATGACATTAATGATACTGGAAGTCATCTAAAAGAATGAGAACCCCCTGGAGGGTATTTGTACAGAGGTTGAGGACAGTGAACGTAAAGTGAAGTAAAGTAAAGAAGTATGCAGGTACCGCAGCGTTTAGCGCTCCGTTCTCTCGCTACCCCGATAAGGATAAAACGTGAAGCTAAGAGAAAAATACCACATTCGTATTACATAATTTTATTAAAAACAAAGAAAGCCAAAAAAAGGTGAGATTGATGTATATATTTTTACTTATTACAACACAATAGGTTTTAAATATCAACAAATATTACGATAATTATGAATCAGTCGTACTAATGAGTCAAATGACATCAACACCTGTGCGATTGACGAAAGAGTTTCTGTATTAAACGAGTTGTTGCTCGCAACCTTGTTTTTCAATTCCTTTCTGTTGTTTATTCCATTTTTATTTTCCGTAATTTAAACTTTAAACGTAAACGTGAAATTCCGTTTTTTTCATAGAATAACAGGACCTCCTTTAATTGACATGCCCTTTTTAGCTTTCTTTGTGTAGTAGCTTCGGTCATATGGCAGTCTGTTAGTGCAAACGCAAGAGTATATAGAATATACTTAATTATTAATATTCATCTAGTTAGAGACCATTGTGGCGCAGTAGCACAAACGTCTAACTCTAAACACGATGGTTGTGGGCTCGATTTCCACACGGGGGAATGAATATATTAAGGTAACAAGACAAAAGCATTCAACTGGAAATAATTCGAGAAATTAGGCGCAAAGTGGATAACGGAGTCCCTTAAGACTAGAAAAAAAATCTAGCTAGTAGCAGACCGGCGAAGAGTTCGCCTGCCAGTAGAAAATATCATATCTAGATACAAAACGAGAAATCACTTTGTTCTCTCCATAAAATAAAAACAAGGCCACTCCTATAGCAACATCGACCAAAATACATATTACAATATTTCATAAGCATATCCCATTTAAGTTTATGAGATGGCTACAATTTTATTATACACAGACATACATACATAAATAAAAGTATAACAGATAGCATGTCACAAAGGCTGGACTGCTACAACAATACACTGCTTAGTTTGCCAGATTTTTAATGGAAAAGAGACTTTAGCTTCACATTAGAGAATGCGACATACATTTCGTTTTTTTACGTTCATAAAATATTTATTATGTCTATTGTGAATCATTCTAGCGTTAGTAGTTATTGGCCCAATAACCGTCTTTTGTGTTGTTGGCAAATATTTTAGAAAAGAGGTCGGTTTTTTTTGTTTACTTTCCGTATACAGCAGGGTAGGCAGAGGGAACCTAATGTTAAGAAGACATTCAACCGTAAGATGGAATAATTTTCAAGATATTGTGTGCGCGTTGAGTAGTTCAATGCCGCGTTTTACCTACCAGAGAGAAGAAATGAAAACAATGTAACAAAAAAGAACTTTTTTTCAGTAATCATCAACATTCAGATAATTAATTTTCACCTTGAACATCATATCTATTTATATAATTTTAATAAAATTGTCCTGGTTTAAGACCAATTCATTTTAACTAAGTTAGTTGAAGTATTGCGGAACATTCCATAACTCCGTGGCTTTAAGTTAAAGCAATAAAGTAGTTTTAAGTGAAGAGTTAACAGATTTCTTGTTTCTAGTATTTGAAGAGACACGCTACAGTATAAACTAGCATACTGAGACATTGCGCGCTAAATGGTGGAATTCAACGCCGCGCTTAGTCGTTATCATAGTGAGAAATAATTTATTTTCCTCGAATGGGAATTGAACCCATAACCGTCGCGTTTTCAACAAGACACTGTGCCGCTGCGCCACGGGTCACGGGTCACTTCAACAACTCATACATGGGTAATTCTACGATAAGAAGAAAATAATGCGGCCATCAGTTTAAAATATAGATTTTATTGTATAAGTAGTTATTTTTTGCTATGAAACACGAGAAATGTCTAATCAAAGTAGATTTTTCTGAAATTCCTTATAAATAAAAAAATATCTACCCTGCTCTGTCACTCTATCGGTTTCAGTTTAATTTCTTTGTATCAGTAAATAAATTAAAGTATGTTAAATACATATTTCAATAAATATATTTAAGTATTGTTAAGGAAGTGGTGTCTCTACCCTGCCCAATGTATTTACCCTGGCCTAGTAAAACACAATAAAATTTACATAAAGTGACTTGCCCTTACCTGAATAGATACATAAATAGGACATAGATACATAATAGGAGTGTTTTATGAAAAAACCGCAACTTTTCTTCTTAGCCATATTCTTTATGGACTTAAAACCTCTTTCATCTAATCATAGAGTTACCTACTTACTATGATAATAATTATTAAGCTTCATATTTTATTTTTTGCTTGCCACAATTAAATTACCAACAAAGAGCACAATTCTCCACATAACCCAAACCAAAACGTACACTACAGTGTAATCCAATTTGTTGACAATTTGGTGCGCATTGAGCAAAACTTGCCCTCCCCAAAGAATTGCGGTTCCATTTCCAAAATATATAGGAAAGAACAGAGTGATTTCACACTCAAATATTTTTGTTTATGCTTTATCTATCAGAGCTATTGATGAAAATAATTTAAATATGGCTAACACTCAACCAAAACCAACGCACACACTACTATATAATCCAATTTGTTGACAATTTGGAGGCATTGCGCAAAACTTGGTCTCCCCGAAGAATTGCGGTTTCAATCTCCTACGGGCTAAAATACAACAATAGATTTATTGCTTATTTGAACAAGCATGCGTTGACCTTGCGGTACGCCTAAACTTTCAATTACGCCGTTCAAATAGGGATACGGATATTTTCTGTTTTGTTTGTTGTATTATATTACATTATTTATATAGTCGTACTATTGAGTCGGCGCAGTGGGATGCCGTGGGGGATGGAGTGATGTAACACTATCTGGGCTTAACAGTTCCCTGCACTGCTATAGGAGAAAAAGCGTAAAGCAACACCAACTCATATTTTTGTATCTTGGGACTGTGCCAATTATTATTTCTGTTGTTTAAGATGCCACGAATTAAGATGAAAATAAGTGTCTAGACTTAAGCCCAAAAGCCGGAAACCGGATATATAACAATTATCAATTCGAAAGGCTGCTGAAAAATGTTGTGTTTTAAAATATTTGATAGCCTTAAATAGAATAAAGAATATTTATCAAACATACAACATGTGTTTAATTAATTTCGTAATGATCACTCCTGCTAGAACAAGGCAAAAAAAGTTCTCGTATAAACATATCGTCACTGTCCCGAAAAAATGAAATATTTAGCGTTGAATTTCTCCACTTAACACGCAATGCCTCCGGAATTTGCCGGAAAGTTTAACACTAGATTCCCAATCACTGGTTACAAAAATGTTTCCTAACCTTTACTTATGTTAAGAACAAAATATCTCTACAGCAAATAGAAAAATTTACCTCTCAAAATTTGAACTCAATACCTTACATTCACACTCTGAGACACGTCTCAACGCCATTATCTCTTAAACCTATAACGAAAACTATGTATTTAACCGTAAGTTATAAACAAAAAGGACGCAAATAGAATTTAACGAGGGTATTAATAAAACTTGGTCGAAGCCCCGCGCCATCTATAAAGGGAACTTGGAAGATTTATTGTAATATGTAGGAATTAGTTTGTGTATTCAAAAAACAAATAAATTACGCTGAGCGGTTCCCACACTCGCATTGTCCCTTAATAATTAATGTTCTGAAGAATTAAGATTTCAACGCCCCAAAAACACCTATATATATGTATGTAGGTATATTTATAATCATCGTGGAACAGTGGTACAGCGTCTTATTGTAAGCGCGACGGTTGTGGATTCGATTTCTACTAGGAAAATAAATATTTATTTTCTCGTTCTGGCAACGAGGCAAAGAATTCCGCCACTTAACACGCAATGATTCGGCGGCAAATGGAGAACGGAAGTGTATTAATGGGAACGGAGTGTCTTAACACTAGTTTCTCA
Source organism: Heliconius erato x Heliconius himera (assembly GCA_013421005.1). Taxonomy (NCBI): domain Eukaryota; kingdom Metazoa; phylum Arthropoda; class Insecta; order Lepidoptera; family Nymphalidae; genus Heliconius; species Heliconius erato x Heliconius himera. Next base: position 81,918 of record JAATLQ010010676.1, read on the forward strand.
GCTTCCCTATTCCTACCATGCTACGTGCGGGATACAGCGTGAAGCTAAATAAAAATGAATGTACCTATATTCATTTTCTTATCATTTACCAGTACGTCTTAACTCATTTGCAATCTCACTAACCTTCAAACCTATATCTATAAAGTAGTACTGTTAACGAGAGCAGGTTAAAGGGTGAGGCTATCTTAATTGTTACTGCAATTTGTGGCTTTGTTTATTACAAATAGATTTCCATAAATTTTGTTTTAAGTAAATTATTAATTAAGTAACATTGGTTATTTTTTTACTTTAATTATATAAAAAATACGTGAAATTTTACCTGTGTTAGCTTCAATGTTCCTTATGGTCAAATTAAAAAACTGAGAGCAATCTAACCAAAAAAAATATTTTGTCCAAACCAAATTATCTCTTCACTGTACCATTAGTGTAAAATATCACAATATTTAGAACTAATTTACGCAAGCTCGATTTTGTCATACATTTGGTAAAACTATTGGTAAAGTGACTTTATATCAAAAAAAATCAATTTCCATGAGTTCAACCCTTGTTAGGTACTAAGTGCAATAAGGAATATATAATTATGGCTATTCGTTTTCGCTGTTTATCAAGCAATAGTTTTCCTTGAGTTTTTAGTCATGATGACAGTAAACAAAGCGAAATGTCCTGTCTTACCTAACCTCCAATACACTGTAAATAAATAAACCAACAATACTGTTTAAAACACGTATAAAAATTTTAACGCGATCCGCCCACTGAGCCATAAGTTCCCATCAAACTACGTGAAAATTCTTTTACGCTTGTTAAAAGAATCTGTAAAAAGCGTATATTTTTTTCCAAAGCGTGAAATAACACTTTAAAAATGTTCAAAATAACAAACTCAAACTTAATCTATTTAAGAGGTTTATATAAACTCAATTATAATTATAATTGCACTCAACAAAGCAACTTATCTTTAACTTCCCTTACAAAATTTTACCAATAAATTATTATAAGAAGATATTTCTTATAGAACAAATCTTTAACTTGAGCAATTACTTACGAGTTTTGAATTGAGAGGTAAAATGTTGTGAAATTGTATTCTCGATCTTGAACTGATTCAATTTGCCTCCTGCCTGAGGTTTTCGCTGAATTGTATTCAAAGCCATCTTCAATTTGTTACGTATTATATTATTGTATATTCAAGTCATCAAAGAATATGGTTTTAGAGTAGGTAAGAAAAAGTATTGGATTAGACAATACCTATAAGTGTCCAATTCATATATTTATCCTTTTTTTTGTATGTTTGACTGTAGCATGAAATCTCCTAAAAGTATGACTCAATAAAAGTTAAATCATGCAGTATAATATTATACATTTACCTGACCAACCGAGTTAACTTATATAAATAGTATTTACATGAAAAAAATTTAAATGGTTAAAATCAATATTAAATATAAATGTTAATTTTAGATATAGATTATATCTAATATAAGGACACTTTAAAATTTTAAATTTTAATTGCTGAGATTCCTTTATTATCGTCTATAATTAGTTGTAGGTATATTATTTTTAACATTTTTAAAGTGTTATTCCACACATAGAAAATATATATTTTTTTGGAAACGTGAAATATTGAACGTAGTGTGACGTTAAGCTAAAAGAAATGAAAAATAAAAAAGAATAATATATAATGACACATTCTTTTACAAATAGGTTAAATGCATTTCGTAAATCATGGGGTACGTGAATACTCCACTCATCAATACGTCGGTGATAAGATATAGTGTCTGATAACAGATAGGGCCCTGCCCATCGACTTTACCTTAATACTTTATTAAACAAAACGAATAAACAAAATTTGTACTTATCTCTAACACTGTATGGGTTAAAACCGCGTGGGTAAAATAAGGTATTTGATAAACACTGATAAGCTGTTTACACATTGATATAAATAAAATACGTTAAAAGATTGTGTTGCAATATATCGATTTTAGTAATGCATATTTTTATTAGTAATATCTTTAAAAGAAAACCATCTTTATTTGAATTTAAGTGAATAGATCATTATACTTTAATGATAAATATATTTTATAATTTTTAATGTTAAACATCTATTCAGTCATATTTATTTAATTATGTAATTGCAAATACGAGTGGTCCCCTTTTTTCTTTCCATGGAGAGGTCCTCGTGATACAACGGTAGAGCGGGCTTACATCGATTTGACTGTAAACACGACAAATATATATTTGATTTCCACTCTTAGGAATTAATTATTTTCCTTTCCTTCGCTCTGGTGACAAGATAAAACGCGGCGTGGACACGTGTTTAAAAAATTGGACGAAATATCGGAGTGTCTTAACACTAGGTCTTAGCTTCCCAGGCATCCTGCTATATGCGGGATGTCGCGTGATGCTATATGCTATTTATTTATTTCCGCCATCTCATTTTTTCACTCACCTAAGCATGAATAGTCTGCTAGTGACTCTTTACGCATATTTTAACTATACTAGCTCGAAGTTAGTTAAAATGGAAATCAATGTTAGCAACGTATTTTTTCATCTGTTTGTTTGTTTTGACATGACGTGTTGTTTTTAACCATTCGTTTCGCTACAGTATTTTAGATAAAAAAATAAATATAAAAGTTTTATAAAAAAATACTAGTTATATTTTATGACATTAAGTGTAAATGTTTAAGTGTAAATGGTCACGGGTTTGATCACTACTGGTGAAAATGAATATTTTTACTTTACGCAGTATACGGTAGGCGTAGGCAAAGGAAACCTAGTGTTATGACACTCCGTTCCCATTAGGACACTTCTGATCCTCATTTTCCACCAAATTAACATTAGCATAGCATTGCGTGTTGAGTGACGGAAGTCAACGTTTCGCTTTACGTGAGAATTAAGATTTAAATTTATTGTTTGTGGTAAGAACAAAGTGTGGCATTGAGTTCCGCCACTTGGAAAGTGGGGAACGAAGTGTCTTGACATTAGTTTTTAAAATGTTTCAAATTGTCCAAGCATAAAAAATATTAACGACAAGATAGAAAAACCACTGTTTAAGCAGACGTCTAAAGGCACTTTAGATATTAAAGTTACTGCTGTAAATGGATTGTTCTTATTGAGAAAAGCCACCGTTATTGCACTCTTGTCTCAAAGAGAGTTATTACTGAGTGTTGCGGGGCGAAAGAAATATTCAATATCCATACAATTATATAAACGCAGGATGGATCGTTTCTTTTTATTAGATTTTGTTGTATTGAACGTTTTAGACTTGACAAAAATAAATATTATTATGGGTTTATTTATTGTAAGTACTGATTATTAACAAGTTTTTATTTGGTCGACTTGTAAGTGGAACTGTGTAATAAAATCTAAGAAACTAAATTCGTAATAATTGTATTATCGTGAATCTTGGCAGTTATACGTAGCTTAGGTCATAATACTAAACTATACGGTCCCTTCGCCTACCCTGCAAGTACTAGGACACAAACGTAACCTTGAAATACAAAAGCATCATCATCGACCTATCATCCTATCATCTACTCAAACGTTATTGTCATGTCGGACGTGGACGGTGGAAGTGGTGGAGGTACTTTAGTAACATAGAACACGTAGAGATTAAGTCAGTCAGTCACTACATAGCAAAAAAAATGAAGCCATATATAGCAAGACTTCTGCCTGAACTTGCCTTATATTATAATAAGTACATCATTAAACATAAAATACATATGAAACAGCTTACATAATCCTCTATTTATACATATATTAAAACAGTCTCCCACTCGTCAAGAGTAGTTAAAGCTGACGCGTTCACCATACATACTTTGAAGTTTGAATGTGACACGTTTTTTGTACCATTTACATATAAAAAAAATGAAAATTTCACATAAAAAAGCCGGAGTACGAAATTACACGGCCAACAATGAATAAAATATACGTATGCAGGAGTATGAGTGTTCGTACCTATTACAAATATTTTTGCTACGTTGCTCTCCAAGCATTCATAGACTAATGGCAAACATTTATATAAGTATTTGTATTTTATGTTAGTTTTCACTGTTTTTTTTTTGTTTTTACGAATATTTTTTTATTGAGGATTGGGGGAATGTAGAGTTGGGTCACTCGTTTTTCTGTTTTTTATTCATTGATATTTAAGGAGTTTACGTTTTCCAATTTTGATCACGCTATATTTCGTCTTAACACAAGGTTCCCCCTTACTTAACCTGCAATATGCGGGATACAGCACGAAACTAAAAAAAAACAAAACTTAAGCTTTGAAAATGTTTTATATAAAAAAAATGGCAAAATTACAATAATATATATAGCTTGGTTAAGTACTATCGATAAAAATGTCTTTAACCAATATCTCATTTCATTAACAACTTGAAAATACATACATTAAAAAAGCCAACACGGTAATAAAATACCAAATTAAATCATTTTGATCATAAAATTAAAAAATTATCTCAATTGCCTAAAATATTCAAACCGTATAATAATGGTTCCACACAGTATTTCAACCAATTAGATATTCCCAATAGCGAGTAAAATACATCATGATTCATTACACACTGACACGGATTTATAGTTCTACGGGGGTTTATAGTATAAACGGTAGCTTTGGGCTATTATTAACGTCGTGATCACAGCGATCTGTTAAATAGTTTAATATTTATAATATACTAGCTTCTACTTGCGATTTTGCCCGGCCTTTCTTGCAGGGCCTTCTGTACTAAATCCCCGATTCGAACAAATAGTTCCTGAGATTAATGTGTTCGGGCAAACAAATTCTCATATAGAATACCCAGTAATTTAACACATTTTTTAAATTTTGTGAAGAAAAATATTAATAGTCAAAATGTAAATAAGTTTAGAGTTGATATTGAACCAACAACCATCGCTTAAAGTCAAACACTTCACTAATTTACTTAATACAACGACGTTAAAAAATAGTATTCGTTTGTCATTGAATAACATTTTCTTTCTCTCTGAAGAACAGCATCTAGTAGATAGATTTGCTTTTTAAATCTATAGATTTAAAATCAGGTATATTTAAAAATATTAAGATAAAAATATAGATGAATAATAAAGATGATGATGATGATTGAAGAATATTAAGATGAAGAATGGGGTCGTCCCACAGCGATTCGTCCTATGGGTCATAATTCACGAAATATTATTGACTGATGTCGGTCGGGACATCTCACTTAGGAATCCGTAATCCATTATTGCAAGACATTTATAATATAAATATATATTTTACAAAAGTATTTGTTTAAGTTAATACTTAATTATAATTTTTATATATATACTTGTGGGCGCGCGCAGCTTCGCCCGCTTATTTACACTTTTTGGGGTGAATTCTAAAAAAATCACGAAACACGTGTTCAATAAAATATTTTAACAGGCTGAATTTCAAATTTTATAAAAATCGGTGCTGATTTAAAAAAAACCATACTTTCAACCCCTAATTCATACCTTTAGGGTTAAAATTTTTCAAAATCCCTTAGTGGATGTCCAGATAATGAAAATAAACTGATGTCCAAATATCACGTTTCTACCATCAGTCAGTCAGGAACATGTCCTTTTATACATATAGAAGATAACCAAAACTATACTTGGTTTTCAAAAGTTAAGCATATATGACCGCCTTTGTATGGTGCGTTAATTACTGTACGTCGTGATGTGCGGCAGCTGACGCTGCAGCGTCTTGACTATAAACGACATCGGTTGCGGGTTCGATTCACGCTCAGAGGAATGAATTAATGCACTTTTAATGAATATATTACTGAGTCGGAAAATGATAATTCAGCTTTTTATCGTTCTATACTATTACATTAAATCTGTATTTATACAAATATATAACATTTAAACTATAATTTAATTATTAAAACATATACCAATTACTTACTATGAATAATGCATTAAGCTATGCTCCACAATAACGGTTTCATGTTTACTTTGTTTTAGCAAATTAGCTAACAAAGTATTACACATAAATTCAAAATTAATTTAAAAAACTGAGGTTTAGGCTTTTCCTGGTAAACCAAGAAATATAGAGAGAATCTCGTGTTAAAATACTCTACGTTTGAATGGCGGAACCCAACGCTGCGATAATAATAATAATTAATTGTTTCGAGTGGGTATTGAACCCAAAACCGTCCTATATATAGTCAAGACGCTATCCCACTGCGCCACGATAGCTAATAAAAGCACCCCAAACAGCTTTTTGTTCGAAAGTGACAAAAATTAAGATAAGAAGTCCTTAAGCTTTTTATATTTAGAGACCACATACTGTTTGTAAGCATTTTTTTGCATTTTCTGCAAGTGCTTTTTGTATACATTAACTAAGTCTTGGGACGATCTTTTATTCAGCAAAAATATATATAGATACCAACAGTGTATGCAATTAGAATTAATTATGAACGCGGAGGTAGAATACTTTTCCTTCTTTTTACACTAAGATAATATTTTTTGTGTCTTTTTACTATTTCACCTTTGTTTATCCTTTTCATTTGCTTTATTTTTTTATAGAATAGTACCTATAATTAAAGAACAAACGAAAATATAAATTAAACTAAATATTTCAGTTCTTCGAGTTTTGATCGAACACACAACCAGTCAACACTTTGTGCCTGGTCTCACTACACTTACTATATAAGTAAAGATTGGTTTTATAAGTGACATATAATAAAAGAATAAGAACAAGCGGGCGAAGCCGCGTTTGGGTCGCTGGTCATTTATAATGCTACAAGGCTTTAAATTCCATCCCAAGTGCATCTTATTATTGTTTGAATATAATAACCCCTTGAGAGAGCAGATGCTATAAAACGGGAAGGACAATTTACTACCCAAATACTTTAGAGTCTACGTAAAATTTCAATCTGATGTGGTTTGGTAAGGAATAAAAATATAAAATACGACGGTGATGTGTAATTGTGGGCGATATTATACATTTGATACGAAAGGGAAACAAAGTGTACTAAGGTTATTAAGGCAATGTGGCCATCATCATCATCAGCATTATTTGTCCACAGCAGGACATACATACATAGGTACCAAGCCATTGTACTTACTCATTTCGGCTCTGCGCATCCAATCGTTGCCAGCCACTTCGCGTCTATCGTCACCCGACCTGGCTGGCTGACCTGGCCGACTGGCTTAGAAGGTAATATAAGAATACTTTTTCCCTAACTTTTCCAATAGAATATAAAAAAATATACCTAATTTAAATAAATTAAGGACATTTTTTTCAATTCTTTAAATTTTCCTTTCCTATCACTAATGAGACAATATTTTCTAGAATCTAGATTATACTTTTATTCAAATATTTTCCCTATTTTTAACCGATACATAGAGACGTCATGAACTACCATCCCGCTTTGTGTAAAGTTTTAAACAAACTGCGGAAATGATATTATGAATATAAAAATTCCGCCATTGGAATACAGTAGTAGTAGTTGGAAATGGAGTGTCTTTACACTAGGCTCCCTCTCCCTACGTTGCTATATACGAGATATATCGTAAAACTAAAAAGAACTGCTTAAATAATGAAACGATCATACATCAAACATACATTACATATGATATTGTATCATTCGTTCCACAGCCAGGAACAAGGTTACAATAAATAATCAGGGAAATATAATAAGTGAATTGGGTCAATGTGTACGTGTATAGACAATACGAGCTCTTTTCTTATCAAATCGAGGGCCACTTTTAGGGCAGCGTCCTCGAATGATGATAGCTGGTGTCACTTTGCTATCCACTTAAAGCCACTCTATTAGCACTTACTTTAAAAAAAAATGTGTAATAAAGTTATGCTAATATTAGTAATTATATGCATGTATACCTTCCACAGTTTTTTTTATAAGGTACCTTGGTTTTTTTAGCTTCACGATGCAGAGGGAATTTGGGAACCTAGTATTAAGACACTCCCTTTCGATTAAGACACTGCCGTTTCTCACTTTCCAAGGAATTCTGAAGGCACTGCGTGTTGAGTGGCAGAACTCAACGTAGCGGTTTGCCTCGTTACCAGAACGAGGAAATTAAAATATTAAATATTTCATTTCCTCGAGCGGGAATCGAACTCACAACCGTTACAGTTGCACGCTTGTGCCCCTGCGAAACGACTGGCCTCATATCTCACCTTATTTTTGTTTTTCTATTAGATTTTCCTCTTGAACTATATTGCATAGTTCGTTTGTATTCTTATGTTAATTTATTAGATCAAAATAAGAAAAAGAAACAATACCTTTACTTTAAGGAAATAATAGCCTAGGAATATCCTTATTATAATTTCTTTTCCACTTTATGCATAAATTAATGCCTCGCTTTACCCGATCGAGCGCTGTATGATAACGAGACTAAAATTGAATGAAATTTAAACGTATCCATCATTATTAATTAGACAAATTAAACATACACTACAACGGCTATTGTTAACTACTTTTTTTTAAATACACGCTATATTTCGCATATAGCAGGGTAGGCAGAGGGAACCTGGAAACCTAGGCTCGTATTTAAAAACCGGTCTTAAGTCTGAGATCGATCTTGAGACCCCTCTAAGACATTTCCGTTACCCACTCTCTACCGAATTCTAGAGTCGAACCTACAATCACTCGCGTTTACAGTCGCCCGCTTGTCTCCTATGGTACGACTGGCCTCAATTTATTTACTTAATCCACGTCCAATCCAAAGAAAAATACAGTTTTAGAAAACATATAAGAATTTTTGACGTAGCGTAATTTAACACGCGCCTCTTAAGGTACCTTTTTTACTATAACAGCGTCAGTCGAGGGTATAATATTATTTAGTACCAAGTCCATTGCATCAAGTTCTCATCCTATTGTAAACACTCCTGAAAGGATTTGACTGCATCTATAGTGTTCAATATCGTGGTTACGTTAAAGTATACAAATGGAGAGGCTCCTCCACTCAAGATTAAGTAGATGACATAACCTTTTGACCCATCACTTCGTTATCCAAGTAAGGACCTGGATAACGAAGTGATGGATTATAAGTTTATGCTCTGTAAATTGTTTATATTATACATAAAATTGGTAAAAGGTCTTCGGAAAAGACTACAATGCAAATCAGTGTCAAATATCAATATATTTGACTTACTGTCAAATATCAATAATATTTGACACTGATTTGCAGTATAGTCTTTTTCTAAAATAAGCAAAGCAAATAGACATACTATACCAATATATGAATAAACAAATTGTTACTAAAAAGAAGAAATACTTAAAAGAACCTGACAAATACATTATTCTTTGTTCAAATAAAACTTAATCATTATTTATGAGGCCGGTCGTGGCGCAGGGGCACAATAATGACTGTAAAATCGACTTTTTGTGGGTTCGATCGCCACTCGAGGAAATGAAATATTTATTTACATTTATATTTTCATTTCTTCCCTCTGGTGTCGGGGCAAAGGGCGGCGTTGAGTTCCGCCACTTAACACGCAATGCTTTTAGAACTCGGCGGAAAGTGGGGAACGGAGTGTTTTAACACTAGGTTCCCTCTGCCTACCCTACTTTGAGCGGGATACAGCGTGAAACTGATCATTATTTATCAGCCAAAATTACCACCCTTAAAACCCTTTACTTCCCACATAAAATCTATCAAAAAAAATACCATAATATTAAAATATCTGTCCTCATCTGACTATATGATAGAAAGTAATACGATAACTTCATAGATACAAAGTAATAAGGTGAAATTGGGTCAGCTTGCGATATACATCGTATACGCAGCAATAGATCTAGCTCCTCTCTTATCAAACGTTCGAGGGTCCTTTCGGCGCGGCGTGCTCAAGATGCGATAGCAGTGTCATTTTCCTAACCACTTACACGCACTTGATGTTGCTGTGGGTTAATTTATTAAAAAAAATGTTGTAAAAATTGTAAGTAATAGGGAGGTTTTTGTTATTTAATTCGGAGTTTGTTTGTGAGATAAATTTATTTAATCATCGAGGTCCAGACGGCCATCGTAGCGCAGTGGGAGAGTGTCAACTGACACGCTGATGGTTATGAGTTCGGACTCAAGAAAAGTCGAGTTCGGACGGGACGTGGACGTGTCCCTTTAGAACATCATACAAGTAAATTCTCGCTGTCTACTCTGTACTACGACCGGAACGAAGCATGAAACTAGTACGTATTAAGTAAAAAATAGATAGACCTAGACCTAGTGTTAGAATTGAACTAAATGTTCCCCAAATCGAAACTCAAAGCGGCGAGAGACCAGACCGAGAAAATGAACATGAAATATTAAATATTCACGAGTGGGAATCGAACCTACAACCTGCTGCGTTTACAGTCGCACACTCGCACTCTTGTGGCACGATTAGCGTCAAATGTCAATATACAAAAATTTTAAAATAACTAGATTGCGGTATTTTATTTCGTATCTATCATTCCACCACTTCAAAAAACGTTACTACAATTTTTTTTTGTATATTTGTTCAGTGAATAGATACCGGTATGACAAAACAATAAACAATACGTTTGAAATTGCAAAATATGCAAATATTACGTAGGTGTTGTTATATCTATAATCGTTTAGTGCACTAAAAGCTATTTTTTATTATGGCATTGACTATTTTTACAATTTTATCATAAAACTACCTTTTATCCTGCGACTTCGTTCCCGTCCCGAAAATAACTACTTAATGATACAAAAACAAAGAGTCACGACAAAAATTCTGACATGAATGTCAGACATTAATGTATGTACTGTTTACATTTGTTTGGATTTTATGATTTTATGACCAGTTTTAAATAAGTTAAATAATGTTATTTTTTTTTAATTTTTTTGGCTACATGCCCTATCCCACGTATAACACCCATATAAGTAAAAGTTACCTTATATTAAGACATTCCGTTCTCCACGCTCGATTCAAATTTCTAGATATTGCGCGTTGAATGGTGGAACTCAACACCGCGCTTTGTTATGTAATCAGAGTGAGAAAATTATAATATTTAATTCTCCCGAGTGGGAATTGAACTCACGACCGTAGCGTTTACAATGAGACGCTGTGCCGACGGGCACTAACGGAAATAGGAAATCATTAATGTTTTTTGCCACTTGTAATAATCATTAGTAGGTATATTAATTTGTCATTAAAAGACATGATAATGCAATGATCTTGTACATATAATCAAGATGAAAATGTTTTTGAAGTAATTTTCTCACACTTTAAAACATCACATAGAAATATATATAGCTATATACCTAACTGAGAATATTTGTGGGTTCAAACCTCACTAGAAAAAACTATTTGCCACTCAAAATGCAATGTCTCTAGAATTTGGAAGAAAATGAGGAACGGAGGGTCTTAGGTTCCCTCTGTCTACCCATGTCACGAGCGGGATACAACGTCAACTTAAAAAAATACAAGCATTTCCCATTAAAGATTGAACTTTAACGACCATGTCTATAATTAATATCATGTTACCAACAGCCCACGATGGCGCCCATACTTAATTTTTTTTGCACTTAAATCAACCTCTTCTATACACCTACTCTTTCTGAAGAGCCCTCACGCTTTGTACGCGACCTTCCTTCAGTATCATTGACATTGTGTTTTTTAAAGTCAATCGTAAGCTCCCTCCTATCTTGCCACTTACTAATGCGCTATACATAATTTATCTTTCTCTGGACAAAACTAAGATTTTTGGAATTCTTCACGAATATAATATATAATACAACATAATTCAACAACAGTTAGCGGTTCAAGTATAATGATCAACCATGTTTACTTTAATTATATATTTTCCTTTGTATTTAAACACAGTCCAGTATATTTAAACGTGGGCAGGGGCACAAGGTGTGACTGTAAAATCGACTGGTTGTGAGTTCAATTCCCACTCGAAGATGTGAAATATTTATTTACATTTTTATTTTCATTTCTTCGCTCTGGTGGTGAGGCAAAGCGCGGCGTTGAATTCCGCCACTCAACACGCAATGTCTCTAGAACTTAGTGGAAAACTTGGGAACGAAGTGTCTTAACATTAGGTTCCCTCTGCCTACTCTGCTGTCTGCGGGATACAGCATGAAGCTGATTTATTTATTTTTATATTTATGGCCAAGGCTAGTCGTGGCGTAGCGGCATGAAGTGTGACTGTAAAACCGACTGGTTGTGGGTTCGATCCCCGTTCGAGGAGATGAAATATTTACTTAAATTTATATTTCCATTTCTTCGCTTTGGTGTCGAGGCTAAGCACGGCGTTGAGTTCTGCCACTCAACACGCAATGCCTTCAGAATTCGGCAGAAAGTGGGGTACGGAGTGTCTTAACACTAGGTTCCCTCTGCCTACCCTGCTGTGTGCGGGATACAACGTGAAGCTGATTTTATATTTAAACACAAGTTACTAGTCACGTTAACTCGAAAAATATAGTTTCTGCATCCGGAAGACGTCAAGTCATAATATTGGGAACTCGGAGCTATAATAAATAAAATTACCAACTTTAGTGCTCTAGGTACTTAAAGATATTAACAAAATTGGTTTGATTCGTTTAGAAACGAATGCCTATATATATATACAATAGTTAAGGCCCAAATTTATTACGTTACAGCAAAAAAAAAACGTCCCACATTCGCGTAATAAGTTCCCATAAGAGCAATTTATGTGTAAATGTAACATAACAATCCAAACGTCGGGCGCAAAAAAATCTGGGGCAATTTGAGAATTCAAAAAAAAATATCTTGGCAACTCTTCAGTTATTCAATTAGGGTGAAAACATTGGTACACCAAGTTACCAATCAAAGGCTGTTCCCGTAGTCTTGGCTTACTGAGGCTCCCACAAGTCCGACCAGCCCCATTAATTATACTGTACTGTGCTAACAAATCTTGCGATAGTTTACTATGGGTCAATACGTTGTGTACCCTAATTTAGTACTGGGTTTTATTCATGGTTTTGTTGTTAACTTTGAGGAGAATGTAAGTCTAAGTTATGTATGGCTAAGATCTAAGTCATAAAAATTATGTTTAAGTACATACTATATTTAATAGATAGTTAAAAAAAACAGTTTTACGCTTTTTCCCGCACAGCGGGGTACACAGATGAAACCTAGTGTCAAGACACTCCATTTTCTACTTTCGGCGGCCCAATTTTCGAGCCATTGTGTATTGAGTTTCGGAACTCAACACCGCGCGTCGTCTACCAGAGGGAAGAAATAATTTATAATCATTTCCACCTAGAGATCGAACCCACAAACATAACGTTTACAATTGGACCTAGTAAAAACAAGTCACTACTTATTGCGTTTTAAGGTTTTCCATTCTTCCAACCACTTTAAAGTTATTGATCATTGCTATATCCATGAATTCCAGCACACAAACATACTACTCTCGTATTTTCTCGGTGAGGTAAAAAAGAGCTAATAAATTCTATTGTCTAAACCAGAGATCTCGTTACATTTTTGCCTTCAGGCTATTTGCCTGATTTTCGTTTTTAGAACAGAAATTCTTTTAAGTATTGATTTTTGTAGTAAATTACCTAATTATTTCAATATTTATTCCATTACGGTCGTTTAAAATAAAAGCTTTTTAGAAGAAAAAGAGAGTAATACAAAATTAAAAAGTAGAAACACACAAAATAAGGAAAACAAAGAAAAGTAAAGACGGTGATACGTTTGTAGTGCTAGCATTACTAAGATTTTTTTATAGTATTATATGTCGTATGTAGTATTGTGTGTTTTTGTCTTGCGTACACCATATATCAAGGAAGCTTATAGTTTATATTACATCATGTTAAAGTTAAATTTACCTACGGTACTCGTCATAAGATTTTACATTCAACCACGCGGACGAAGCCGTAGATTTTTTGATTAATTACTACTATCTTATGTTTACGGCTTTTTTGTTTACGGCTTACTCAACACGCAATGCCTCCAGAAATTGGCGGAAAGTGGAGAATGGAGGTGCCTTAACACTAGGCTCCCTCTGCTTATCTCTATATATGGGGGATATAATAATTAACAGGTATGTATATGGAAAATCGGGGTCTGGTTGGTTCATGCAATCACGAAGACTGATAAAATAGCGCATATTGTAAAATAATCTACGAAACAATATGTTTATATATTTTTTTTACAATTATGATTTTTTTCGGTAATATAGATAATATGTGAATACAATGTACCTATCTATACTTCTATTGTAATATTATAAAGCTAAAGACTTTGGTTGAATGCGTTAATCTCTTCTTTTTCAATTTTTTTCGAATTTCATAATTCTTTTTATGGTTGATCCATTTATCTGGGAAAGTTACAGCATATATGACGTTAACGGTCGCGTTTATATTCACACGTTTGTGTCCCTGCGCCTCGACTGGCTTCAATTGGCTTTCATTTAATGAAAGCAATTAATACAATAAGATACTATAATACATATTATTTATATAAATATAAGCAAAGTATAAAAATATAAAGAGAATAGAAAGATTTTGATTGTATTTAAGTTCTACCAGAATAGAATAAAATACTAAATATTATACTAAAAATTCTCTCTAAGAAATTGCGCGGGTAGATAAAAAAAAATATCAAAAGAATGAAACGCATGAGTGACTTCTGTGAATGGTGCCTCATTATCGGTAGTGACGATGCCAGTATTGCACTATCTGTGTTCTACAGGTACAAACGCGGCGACCGCGAGACAATTATTATTTAGTGTTTTGTTTTATTTTTATTCATTTACCGCGATTGTGGAATAGGCTGAGAGCTGAGTGATAAGACACTGCGTTTTCCACTTTCTATTACAGATTTTGCACACTGGGTGTTTTGACATTAGGTTCTCTGAGCGTCCCTTCAAGGCAGAACAAGAAAATCAAGTATCGAGTTTATGCAGGATATAGAGTTAAGCAAAAAGACGTGAATATACGTAACTGTGGATGACATTTACACAAAACATCTAAAACACAAAGGCTTAGCAAGCAGGCTTACTTTCCTTCGTCCAAAACATGGTGCGTAAAAATATGAAAGGTGACAAAAAGCGGGGATATATTGGAATTCGATACTTTGCATCTACCTCACGTAGGGCAATCTTTTAAAATTTCACGCGATATATCGAAAAATCGAATGCAAATGAAAGCACTTTGTTGATACGTTACACGCTGCAGCTACAACGACCGCATGAGACTAAAAGGAGGGATAAAAAAATAGAAAATACATCTTAAACTACATAGCGATGCCTGACACACTATAAGGGTATAGATTTGTATGAGATGCCTATTTTATCTATTTACTATAGTAACAACGGCTTCCAATAATCAAAAAATAACTGAGAATTGTGCATGGCGTATGATTCATTCGTGCCCGGTGCCTATAGTCTGTATAGCATTCCTAGATAAATGGACAATTCAACAAAAATACATTTTCAATTCGAGTAGTTCTTCAGATTAGCGCCTTCCACCAAATAACTTTTATGATTTATACAATTACGTAATGTGTAGGCATAAAGTTGGTTTTGCTCGTCTGAAAAGCCAAAGATAAATGAAGACAAGAAAGCAGAATAAGAAACATAATATATTTTTAATATTTTTAGTGCTATTCTACTTATCATTATGCTGTATACTGCACATAGCAGGGTAGGCAGAGGAATCCTGAGAACCTAATGTTCACATTAAGACAGAGAACTCCGTTTCTCACTTTTCGTGTTGAGTGGAGAAATTTAACGCCGAGTTTTACCTCGTTGCCAGAGCAATCAAATGAAAATATTAAATATTTCATTATGTCAAGTGGGAATCGAAACTGCAACCTATCGCGTTTATAATTACACGCTTGTATTGTGAGTTGTCAAATTCAATCAAAAAAATTCAATTAAATATAAAATACTAAGAAAACCAATTATTTGAAAAGCTACCAAAGCCAGCGGAATCACAACGTATTATTGTGGCATGTGTGTGGCATACTGTAGAGAAGGTAAAAAGACCAGATGCATTGATGCTACGAGCGGTATTGCACCTTTAGAACTTATAATGATTTTCTTTTTACGAGTTTTAGTGGTGTAAAGTGTAATAGAACGTTACTTAAAGGTCGTAGGTTTGACGCTCTTTTGGGGCAAATGTATTTTTATCTATAATATACTATGTACTAGATATGTAAATAGATACTTATTTAGAAAACGTATAAAAATTTGAATGTAGCGGGACTCGAACTCGCGCCTCCTGGAAACTGACCAGGCGTTCTGACCGCTAAGCCATACGTTCTCATCGAGCTACGTCGAAATTTTTATACACTTGTTACAACTTATTCATGTTGTAAGCATCTCTGTAGGGAGATTTTTACAAATTTACGCTACCCAAAGATAATTACTAAGAATTATCGTTTAGCAAGAGAGAATACTATTTTTTTTTAAATATTTTTACCCTTTTTTTAAAGTGTTATTCAACACTTAGGGAAAAAAATACTTATTTAGAAAACGTATAAAAAATTTGAACGTAGCGGGTCTCGAACCCGCACCTCCTGGAAACCGATTAGGCACTCTGACCCCTAAGCCATACGTTCTCATTGAGCTACGCCGAAATTTTTAGACGCTTGTTACAACTTATTTATGTTCATCCAGGAGGCGCGGGTTCGAGTCCCGCTACGTTCAAATTTTTATATGTTTTCTAAATAAGTATTTTTCTTTCCTAAGTGTGGAATAACACTTTAAAAAATGTTTAAAAAAAATGTAAATAGATATTAAACGCAAAATTTTACAAACGATTTTAAAAATAATACTCAACACTAGGCTCTGTCTGTGTACGGAACACGGCGTGAAGCTAATAAAACTTGAGCAGTACAGACCAAAGGGACATTGATGTGAATCCTGCTTTATTTCACTTGTTTTTGGACTTGAATTAGTTTAATGATCAATTAAATAATAATCGATTATTCATGAACTGATATTGCAAGCGAGTACAGGACTTTCGAAAAGACTAGTCTATCCGAATTTAAAGTTATAATGGACTCTGCAGTTTAGAAACCATTCTGTAGTAGTCAGCTACCTGTGGTGGAAAATTAAATTGTATTGTGCTTGCATTTATTGTTCGGAGGACCGTGTGAGAATATTGTAGTGTATGCGTTTATAAACTCATCCTTCATAAATTCGGTTATTTCATACAGTGACTCATACATACATTGACTAGTATAAACTACATACAGACAAACTGTCAAGTGCGCACCGCGTGACGGTAACACGTCATTATTACGGCAGCCGCCGGTGAGAGTAGACGTTGTGGTAGTCTGTTCATTGAGTCCTGTCCTGTCTGTCCATTGAGTGAAATGCATACAGTACATATGATTTAACAAATATTTTAGTCTAAGCCTTAACTTTTTTGTCTCTCTGTCTTTCTGTGTGTTTAGCCTAATCTTTAAATTTTTATGGGGTATTCACTGGAAGACAGCGGTGGGACAACAATTACGCTACTTTTTATCTTGATATTCCGCGGGATTTACGCGGGGAAATACAGAGATAACCGCTTGCGAATATTTATCGCTCAGATAGATGGACCAAACACTTTTCTACTAAATACACTATTATTTATAACAAGTGTACTTTTAACAGTATAGATAACTAAAATAACCAATCAAACTCCCCAAATATATGTGTATAAATAAGATCAACTAAAAATTGCGTATATCAAGAGAGCGGAGTCGTGGGCAGATCTAAAATGAAATCAATGAAATTGACCTACTTATTTTGTCTAATATCGTTTTTCTAACTTTCAACTTCATAGCTTCACATTGAAAAGACTTTACAAAAACCTTAACCATAATAGAAATAGCAAAAGTTCACACTATCTAATGTCCAACCCGGAGATACCCAACGGACCTACTGGTCTTAGTTTTACAGGAAAAAGTATGTTTTCAGCAGCAACTTGGGAGTTTGTCAAGACATTGATTTATTTGCGAACTGCCCAAAGAACAATTAGCTGCAAGTTTAATTGAAAGTTTTCCTTTCTATTTCTGATTTCCGTCGAGTTTTAGGCTGAAATAGTATTAATGAAGTTCTTTCTCTTAGTGACGTGATCATTTCGAAGTGGGGGAGTAATTTAGGCTATTTTATCGAAGGTATTGTAATCGATAATAAATTACGCATAAAGATTTATTGGTTTTTTTGTTCACATTCCGCATATAGCAGGGTAGGCAAAAAGACCTGGTGACAGGACTAAATTCGATCGTCGCGCGTTGAGTGACAGAACTCAACGCGGCGCTTCGTTTAGCAGGGCAGAAAAATAAAAATAATTTATCACTTTGAGTGGAGATAGAACCTACAACCTTCACGTTTACAGTCAACTTACCTTTTTGTAAGTTTTATGGCTTTTATTAGGCGACGCAAAAACATTTTTTTTCTCGTCTATCGAAAAACCAACGTATCAATCATAGCAAATGATACTGATATTTACAAAGATACTGAATATAAAAGCGTAGTTTCTACGATCATTTTAAGTTTTTTGGCGAACGTTATGCCGACTTAGGGTTTATTTCCCTGTCATAATACAAATACAAGTCTATGTTAGAAGTTTCTTTGTTCGTTAAAATAACTTAACTTCACGCTTTATTCCTAGCGGGGTAGTCAGAGAGGACGGAGTGCCAAACGCTACGGTTCGTTAAAATAGATTTGGTTTACTTATTTACGACAGTCACTAAAATTCTGATCCTTCACTTAGCTGGGTAGCCAGAGGCAACCTTAAGTCTTCCCTTCCCTTGAGTTACTCACTTTAAGCAATTTTTTTTATGGTGTTATTGCATTTTATTTTACAAATAAGGCCTTTCCTTTGATATCCACATTAGGTGGGATGTGCAAAAATTGGTAACCCACTGTTTTGTTGTTGTTGTTGTTTTGTCAGTTATCACAGTCAGCTTTAATAATATTTTCAACTTAAAGTTGTCTGTCAAGTTAGTAAAAACACGCGAGTACAGAATAAGGAAAAAGACTGAATAATTTTACGCCATATTACGTTTTTGGCGAAACGCTTTCAATATCTAAATATATGGTAAAAACGCTGTCGTTTCGCAATTCGAACGTGATTGAACGTAAACTGTGGTTATAGATTTAAATATTACTTGGGGGAAACTTTGTATATTATTAACTTTCACGCTTTTTTCTGCTCATTATAGGAAAGATTAAGCAAAACTAGTAGAGTTTAGTAAGACAATCCGTTACCAATATTCCGCTCAATTTTCTAAAAATTATGTGTAGAGTGGCGGATCTCAACGCCGCACTATCTTCCAGCGGGTAAAATGAGTGATCAGGATCACTGAGTGAAGAACCACACAACCACCATCGCGTTAAGAGTTAGTTGTTGTAGTAATTTCAATATTTAAGAAATATAATATAAAGAGGCCCGGTCGTGGTGCAGAGGCACAAAGTGTGACTGTAAAATCGACTGGCTGTGGGTTACCCCCACTCGAGGAAGAGAAAGAGAGTATGAAGAAAGAGAATATATTTACATTTATATTTTAAAGCGCGGCGTTGAGTTCCGCCAGTCAGCACGCAATGCTCCAGAATTTGGCGGAAAGTGGGGAACGGAGTGTCTTAACACTCTGCCTATCCTGCTGTGTACGGGATATAGCGTGAAGCTGATTTTGATTTGATTTATAATAAAAAGACTTAAAATATAATAAATAAAATTATAACCTGTCGAAGTTTTAAATAACTGAGGTTCCTCTAAATACTCGCTTATCCTATATCAATGATAAAAATATAGCTCTAGCAGAGCCATCTTTTCATATTATCTTTGTTTTCCTCTAACAATTTTACTCGTATATTTCTTATTTATAATGTAACAGCAGAAGTTACATGATAACACTATAGCACATTACTCAATGGAACGCTTAGTAGGCAGTGACACGCCTATGTGGCTTTTTTTTATTCGTATCTGCTGTGAATCATATGGTCAAGGATTTTTGAATTATGCATTGGCATGAATTGTGAGTAAAAAACACTAAAGGCAATATAAAAAATATTCTTATTGCGACGTTTTTTTGAAGATATATTCGGTCCAATACAATAGTAAAAATAAAAGTAAAGTAAGCGTTAAATAAAACAAATATTGAGCTCCTATATAAATATTATTTGATGTCGTAGAGCGGGTTCGATTACCAATTGGGGAAATGAATTATTTTCATTTATTCACTTACTTTTGAAAAAATTAAAAAATTGGGTGGGAAGTAGGAAACAAAGTATCTCAACAATTGGGTGGGAAGTAGGAAACAAAGTATCTCAACATTAGGTTCCCTCTGCCTACCCCGCCGTATGCGGGAAAAAATAAGATTTAAGCTAACAAATATCCTTCAGAAAGTTATACCGATTATATTTCAACGATAACATAAAACAAATATGAAGCCACTCTACAAATATTACTTTCACAGTAAGTAAGTATATTTAAAACGAAATCGGTCCTAAAGACCGGAAATACAGCGTCTCACCATCGCTCTCATACGAGGAGAGGTCAAGAAATGCTTTAACTTATGAAATATTGAAACGTATCAATTCATATGGTTCAAGAGAGTATATTTCTTGGGTAATGTCACAAAAGTATTTTATTATAAGGAATAAACCGGTTTAATGCGCAAGCTTGCGACTGTAAGAGTGACAGGTTGTGAGTTCGATTCGTTCTTGAAATAAAATATTCGATATTACCTGAGATTCGATAATGGTAATCTAGTTTTAAGACTCTCCGTCCCTATTAAGACACTTCTGTTTCACACTTTCCGTCGAATTCTGGAGGCATTGCGTGTTGTGTGGCGGAACACGACGAATTTGGTCTTGTTGTCAAAACAAGGAAACGGAAATAATTAATTACTCTAAGTGGGAATCGAACCCATAATAACATTGCATCCAAACACTGTCCCTCTATACGTCAATACTCATAACCTGCCTAATGTAAATAAAATTAATAATACATTTTTTTAAACCGAGACCAATTATCAATTTAAATATAACATGTAGTTCATTCATAAACTACAAAAAAAACAGAAATTAAATTCTATTTAAGTAAATATATATTTATATTTCGTGTAAAATAAAAAAATCAACTCTAACTGTGATAAAATAATACCTAGAGGAAACCTGGGAACCTAGTGTTAAGAAATGCCGTTCTCATTATGACAATTCCGTTCCCCACTTCTCCACTTCTTTACCTAATAATATTTTTGTGTTGTAATCTACCTTAAAACACTAAATATTTTTTTCAATACGAACCAATAATTCCTGAAATAAACATTCAACCTAACGATTTCTTCGGTTTTTAAATATTAAGTGTAGAAGTATAGATTAATACTAAAGTTACGTAATTTTGCAGTTTCAGATACAAATATATCTTATTCTAACAAATGATCATCCATCCCGATATTCTAGACGACTTAAAATACCAACTCTAATTCGTTGAAGTTAACGTTTTTTTAAAATATTAGTAATATTTATATAACTGTTTGTTTCATTATAAATATTTATGAATCAACAAATATATAATACAATAAAGATTTTTAAAATCGAAACCAACTAGTTCCCTAGATTCGCGTGTTGAACCAAATAAACAACCCTACAATATTAGTATAGACATGCAGATAGATAGCTAAGGGTGCTATACATAAACTATGTCCATAGATAGCGAGAAATCCTTTTGAATATTAGTCATATTTGTGAGATTGTTTTCTCCATTATAAATATTTATGAATCAAATTATACAATAAAACAAGCACCTGGATTAAATTAGGGGTTGAATTATTCGTACATAACAAAGAATAATTTTAAAAATTAATTTCAAGACATTGTGTGCTTAAAGTAGCGGAACTCAAAGCCGCGCTCTGTCTATTAACATGTAGAACTAAATGTACTCCAAAATATATTAAAACACCATATATAAATGACCAACTAGGTAACATCTGCACTATAAATTCGTGGAAAGGCCAAGCGGTAAAACCGGTTTTAAAAACATATCTTAAACACAATCACGGACAAAGAAATGGCACAGGTGCCTTTAAGAACCCTAGCTTAGTTATTATTAAAAATAATACTCGCTCTCGCCATTTACCGAGACCTTTGGCTGTGTAACCTAATATCTTTGCTTGTGCCGCGGCGAGATATTAGTGGTACAACTTAAATATTATTAATATTTTGTTAGCTTCACGCTGTATCCCGCATATAGTGAAATAGGCAAAGGGAACCTAATGTTAAGACTCTCCGTTAATCTACTTTTCACCTAATTTTTGGAAATGTTGCGGCGTGTTGTTTATCGGACCTCAACGCCTCGCTGTTTTATTACCAAAGAGAGAATTCGATAATATTAAATAATTCATATCGCCTATTGGGAATCGAACTCATAATCGTGTTCAGTCAGACGCTGTGCCGGTGCGGGCAGATTTAAATATTATTTAATCTGTGCAATTTTTTGTATAGTATAGGCGGTAAAAAGATAGCAAAGATTGTCAGTGTTATAGCCACGTTTATTGAAGTTGATATAATTGTTATTAATGTATTAAATGTTACCTTATATCTCAGCAATGTAGATTTCAAATCGTTTGTGGCATTCAAAATACATTCCTTTTAAGGTACACAAATATAAGAACACGGTACAAACAGAATTTCTTGTTCACAAGATGAATCACTAAAGATAAAAGAATGCACTAAGACACTTAAAAACTGCCACTAAACTTGCATAACACACGCGTAAACACTGTTTTTACACATTTACATGTAATTTTGATGTGTTCTAAACATATTTTTATCTTTATATCGTTAAGATAAAAGTTTTGTATTTGAAAAGACGACACGACAGCCCCTCACGGCGTATAACGTGCAACTGGCGTTCAGTTGACAGGAGTATAACCTGGCCGAATTGAAAAAGCCCACGCGGTCTGTCATTTTCTTACACCGTGTCATACTTCTTAATTTATTCGCATTATCTACACTAAAACGGAACTGTTTAAAAAGTTTTATTAAAACTTTTAAAAGATTTTATAAAACATAGTTTGTTAATAATAATTTTAAAATATAAAAAACATATTAGACTTTATTCAATAAGTATATAAATATATTTTATACAAATATTAACTTAAATCAATAGTGAATATAGCTGCATTTCAATGCATTTAACAATGAAGGAATGCGCGGCTAACTTCACACGAATACCTGGCAGTTGCAGTGGCGCCTAATTTTTTATCTAGGCTCGTCCAACAATGGCGTACATTGGTAGCTGATGGATGGATTGATTATTGGAATTTTAGAAAGTTTAGTCATGTACTTACTTATTTATAATGTTAAAATATTTTAAATTTGTTAATTCCTGCTTTCACCGGATATATAATAGTATTTTAAACTAAAATCTAGATATCCGCTAATTATAATTTTACCTACGTATACTTTAAATTGAAGACCGGTATATATTTTTTTATTTCGAAGCTGTAACAGAAATGTAGACTAGATTTTTTTAGCTTCACGCTGATTCCTGCTGAAGCCTAATGTTAAAATACTCCGTTTCCCATTTTTCGCCGAATTTTGGAGACATTTCGTGTTAAGTGGCAGAAATCAACAAAAAATATAATTTCCTCGAGTGATAATCGAACTCACGACCTATCCTGTACAGTCGCGAGGTTGTGCCCCTGTCCCTTGACTTACCTCGTAATCAATCAATCTGAATTGATTACTTTTAAGAAGGTCGTCGTGTGGTACCGAAAGCTCGATTTCCACTCGGGGGAATGATTATTTTCTATATCAATCTCTGGTAACAAGAGAAAAAAACGGCAATGGAGTATCTTAACACTAGCTTCCCTCTGCCTATTCTGCTATATGCGGGATATAGCGCTGTGAAACTGTATAATTTATAAGGAATTTTAATAAATAAAAATACTTATTTTTTTGCTGTATGTACTTTAAATGTTCCAAGGAGGTCAGAAAGGGTCTTGATAAGAAATAATAAATGACTCGCATACTTATCATTTTATTTAATGAAGTGGATTATTGTTTATTCTTTAATAACGGTAATATGAAGTTTAATATGTCGTATTATGAAGGTAACATACTGTTATAATAATAATAATAATAATAATAAATGAATATTAGATGCAATACATATATTTTTTTTATATTTCAAATAACATGCACATACCAGGGTAGGCCGAGAGAACCAGGGGACATAGCGTTAAAACTCTCCGTTCCCATTTAGCCACTTCTTTTCCTTTTCGCCGAATTCCTAAAGCCGCGCTTTGCCTCGTTACCAGAGCGAGGAAATGAAGATATTAAATATTTCATTCCCCCGAGTAGGAATCGAACCAACAACCATCGAGATTACAGTCGCACGCTTGTGCCCCTGCACCACGACGACCTTGTTTTCTTAAATTGTTCCAAATAATGTGGGAATTAAAATAGAGAGACTGGATTCTCTTTGCCTATTAGATATGTTAAATTCGGGATTAAGCGTGACACTGGAACAAAAAAGTATATATAATTTAATAATATCCCATATTCACGTTCAATATAAAAAACACATATAATGACTTTAAAATTATTTGTAGAAAATGATTTCTTTTTATTGTTTATTGTTAACCGTCCTAATTTTGTTTGTCGGTTTCTTAGAAGCGTTCAAACCAGCGCTTATCTCAAATTTTATACTATGTTAAAAAAATTATGTTTTAAAAATATATATTAATAAATATTTAATGTGAAATATAATTTAAAAAAAAAAACAATAAAGGATATTTCATTAAATATTCGTCATAATTTTATCTACATGTAGGCAACTAACTGAAAATCCCGTTATTTTTCTCTTGCCGCATAAATTTCGGAAAATCCTCTCTAAGTGCTCCCATGCACTTCAAATACTAGGATATACATGCCATATATGGGTTTTGTGCGCCTAGTAGTTCTGGATGTTGTGTGACAAACATGTCTATTAATTAGTTATTAATGAAAAAGTTTTATTTATATATAAATAACAAACAGCTTAAATAAAATAAAAAAAAATACGTTAAAAAGGACCGATTTCAAGAACTAAATATAAAAAAATAACTAAACTCATGCAAACCTTTAATCTTAATACATTATTATTATTTTATTGAGGCCAGTCGTAGCGCAGCGGCACGAAGTGTGACTGTAAAACCGACTGGTTGTCGGTCCGATCCCCACTCGAGGAGATGAAATATTTACTTAAATTTATATTTCCATTTCTTCGCTCTGGTGTCGAGGATAAGCGCGGCGTTGAGTTCTGCCACTCAACACGCAATGCCTCCAAAACTCGGCGGAAAGTGGGAAACGGTGTGTCTAGCTTCCCTTCTGCGGGCGGGATACAGCGTGAAGCTGATTTGATTTGATTTTTGATTATTATTATTATTTTTAAGTCGATGCCCAAACTTTAAAAAAAATAAAATTTTATATTATAAAAAGCTTAAGTGAATACTGGATAATTATTGTAATGACATTTTTTTATCCTTATTTGTAGTTTCAATCTTCATATCAAGTCAAAAACAAATTAATAAATCTGAAGCTTTATCTACTATATATGCTTATCGTCGTTCACTGCTAACTTAATTTTTTTTGTCCTTTTTAAATCGGTTAAAAATACGCTGATACACCAAGTGCACCAAGTATGATCTCGGAGTTTGTAAGACCGTGAGAGCGGCGTTTAATTCCGCCTCTCAACTCGCAATGCCATCAAGAATTCTACGGAAAATAGGGAACGGAATGTCTTAACACTAGATCCTCTCTGCCTACACTGTCGTTTGCAGGATACAGTGTGAAGCTGAAAATAGTTATTTCAGGATGACCAAAATGGGAAACGGAAGTGTCTTAATAGGAAACGGAATATTTTAGCACAAGGTTCCCAGGTTCCCTCTGAATAATCTGTTATTTGCGGGGTACAGCTTAAAAGCTATAGAAGTGTATTAAAAAAATATTTCATCTATGGCATCTAGAAATTAAGAACTAAACAATTAATAATATTATTTTTGGGAGTGGCAATACATTCTTCTTAACATACGACAGATAAAGATATTGTAACAGCAAATAAACAGTCCTTTATTGATATATTTGGCGCCGATTCTATTAATATTGTTTGTATTTGTGTTAATCACCCATTTCTAGTGTTATTGGTAAACGATTATAACGGTCCATTTCACGTAATATTAAATAATATGTTGTGTTGGACAAACCGACGGATTTTGACACAGAATCTACTTAGTTTTTGTATGAGTAATTATAATAACTATATTCAATTATGTTATTCACGCTTTCATTCTATTTATAATGTAGGTTTATATTATATAAATCAAATTAAAAAATAAATCAGCTTCACGCTGTATCCCGCACAAATAATGGGAAAATAGTATCTTAACTAGGTTTCCAGGTTCCCTCTGCCTATTCTGATTGATATATGCGGGATATACAGCGCGACGCTAAAAGAATATAAATTGATTTAAAAAAATATGAATTTTAAAACTTGTTATTATAGTGAAGCCACCGCAGCGCCATTGGAGCACATTCTGTAAATGCGATAAAGTGAATAAATCAATATTACTTTGCACTAAACTTATAAAAAGAACCACAACTCCCAATTTCCGCTACATACTATGTAGCAAAATTCAGCGTGGAACCGAAAATAATTAATTTCTACTAGAGGGAGTCGAACCCACAACCGTTGGCTTTATAATCAGACGGCCTTAAATTTTAGCAGAGAGTAGATTAGATAATTCGACGGTGAGTGAGGTTTCTTCTGCCTTCCCTCCTACATGCGAGAAACAGCGTGAAATTATATTTTTTGAAATTCTTAAAGTAAATTAAACGGGAATATATATGTATGCAAAGTAATAAAAAATTAAAATCTGAAGGTTTCTCAGAAATTATATAAGCCCATATCATAAAGAAATAGTACGTATTACTCATTTCATACTCAGAAACCGTTATCAGTTAAGAACTTGAATAACTAATAAGTCGTTCGTTTCATATAAGTAAGTTCGCTACCGGGAAAACTTCGATCCAATTATACTACACAATACATATGTTTATATTTTATAAACTGTTTGTTCTGATAAAGAAATAATATATATTTTTTACATGCTTTTATTAGCTTCTATGTATGTTTGTAAAGGAAACTTTGAACGTGATTTTGACCATCTTTGAAACGTCGCGTCGCACAGTGCTATAAAACATACGTCGCGTGGAAAATCTAAAGTGAAAAATTTTAAGAAGTGCGCGTCTTAGGATTTTAGTATTTTCTTTTTTATTATAATCTTTATGTGATTTATCATCAATCCCTCCAACCACGTTTCCAAATCAGAAAACCCTAAACTATTTATTAGTGATGAAACAACGATAAAAATTAATAAATTACATTGTTTTTTTAGAACTCAATGCCGTGAATCTATCTAAAATTAGATTTGAACTCACAATCATCGCATTCAGTGGAACATTTTGCAACTGCGTCACGATTATATCAGTAATGTCACGCAGCTAGAGCTGTTCGAATCATTGGGGACCCAATATTCTGTGAAAGGTTTGACACTTTGGCTTTGCGTAGAGACGTCTCCTCGCTGTGCGTTCTCTATCGCATTTATCATGGGGAGTGTTCTGAAGAACTGTTTGATCTGTTACCTGTCGCCGAATTTTCTAATCGCACAGTACGTCCTGTAGCTCCTCTGGTGTTGTGCGGGGTCGTGGGCGACGGTGACCACTTACCATCACGTGACCTGAACGTTCTTTTGCCTTATCCTTTCCTATAAAAAAATGGTATGTATATTTCTTTTTCGGCTTAATCGTTTTTCTGCCGAGTGGGCTTGGTGTCAGGACGCTTCGTACTCAACTCTACGGCCAAATTCACAACAATGCGTGTTGAACAGCCGCTCAACACCACACTTTGTCCGGCAACGACCTTGGTAAGACCGGGGAAAATAAATCTAATTTATATTTAAAAAACTCTTCAGTTACTGAGTGCCTGGTAAACAATGCATAGCCGAAACTACAAGCACGGCATGCACGGCGCAAAACGCTGAAATTTGACACGCAAGTTTCTCAAAGAGTGTAGGGGAGCACTAATAGAGGATTACTCGAAGTTCCTTGGGGAACCAGGAAGAGGCCAGTCGTGGCGTAGGGGAACAAAGTGTAAACGCGACTGGTTGTGGGGTCGATCCCCACTTGAGAAAATGAAATATTTATTTAAATTTATATTTTCATTTCTTCGCTCTGGTATCGAGACATAGTTGAGTTCCGCCATTAAACACGTAATGCTTCCTGAACAAACGAATCAACGAATCAACTTGTTAATTCTTAGGGAAATGAGAAAAACACAATATTATGTTTTATAGTTCACGAAAACGAAGTCGTAGGCGGACACTAGCAAAATATAAATAGTAAAACATAATTCAAGTATAAGCTTCATGTATACAGCCCATGCAGTACGATTGAAGAGTCGTGGCCGCTCTGAACTTAGGCTTACTGAACGTTTGCGCATTGTTCACTATGGTAAAAAAAAATCAAAAGTAAGAATAATCATAAAATTAAATCCACGCAGCCATCCAGTTAACTTCAGGGCGGCCACAAGTCACGACTCGTCGACCGTACTGTACATGCACATTTGTATGTAAATACAAAGCGTAACATTTGTCGTCGCATATAAGCGTCATTGGGTAAACGGATTTTCATGGATGTACGATGATTTATCATCAGCTATCAATATCTGTTGAATTTTCATTATTTTCCCTTGTAGTTTTTTGGTTTTTATAGTGATGTATGATGAAGGTAGTTGATAGGGGAATCGATTTTTAGAGTTCAAAAATTCAGGAATGTTCAAAAGTTCAGAAATGTATACCTACTATATACATACTTAATAATTAAATATATTATGTATAATTTCATTTGGTAACATTGGCAGATTAAAATAATTTAGTATGTTTTGTTTGACTTTATGCAGGAAACACCTGAGAGAAGTTATTTAATTTAAGTAAATCATACTTTCATTTTAACATAATGGCAAAACATTATTTACTTATGTTTTACAGCTTCAAACTGTATCCGCACATAACAAGGTAAACAGAGGGAGCCTAGAAATCTAGTGTTAAGACACTCTGTTCCTATTAAGACACTCTCGTTATTCCACTTTCCACGCTTTGTCTTGTTACCAAAACATGAAATATATGATTCCCTCCATTGGAAATCGACCCAAAACCGTCACGTTCACCGTCACAAACTTGAACCACAGTGCCACGACGGCCTCAATAATACAATATTCTGAAATTGTGGCTAGTCGGGGCACAGGGGCACAAAGTGTGACTGTAAAATCGACTGGTTGTGGGTTCAATCTCCACTCGAGGAAAGGAAATATTTATTTACATTTCTTCGCTTTGGTGTCAAGGCAAAGGGCGGCGTCGAATTCCGCCACTCAACATGCAATGCCTTCAGAACTTGGCGAAAAGTGGGGAACGGAGTGTTTTAATACTAGTTTCTCTCTGCCCAACTGCTGTTTGCGGGATACAGCGTAAAGCTAAAAAAATAACAAAATTGAGACCGTCGCAGCACAGCGGCACAGCGGCACAGCGTCTTACTGTATAAGCAATCGATTTCCACTCGCTCTAATGAAATATTTTCATTTCTTCGCATATAACAGGGTATTCAGATCCCTCTGACTACCCTAGCCTAGTATTAAGACACTCAGTCGCCATGCATCGCTCAATTTTTACTTTGAATCTTTCTCTTTTTTTATCTATCTTTAAAAAAAATCCAACTCGCAACGAGCTCCAAACTGGAAAACCTGTAAAAACATACCAACTGTTAACATTGGCAAAAAGAAACCACGATTTCATTGAATCCATGCATCACTTCAATTTGTTCAACCTCATTTTTAATATTCGCGTTTTGGTTCCGCCATTCTCACCTTACCTGCCGCCGCCGCCATTTTGTAGAATGAATGAGTCACGTGATTTATCGTTATAACGGGATAGCGCTTTTGTAGGCTTTTGAATTTCAGTTTTGAAAAGCTGCTTCCTAAGTGTATGGAGGCTGTCGTGGAGTAGGCATAGCATCTGACTGTTAACGGAGTGGTTGTTGGTTCGATTCATATTTCGGGGAACGAACTTCTTTCGTTATTTCGCACAGGTAACAAGACAAAGCACTGCGCTGACTTGCGGCTAACACACAATATCTCGATAATGTGGAAGGTACAGGTACCAACACAACAACCGAACGCGTTAACAATAGGTTTCCTCAGCCTACCGAAATAAGCCAGCCTACTAAAAACAGTATTTAAGCTACTTTTTATTTTAACATTGTAATAGTATAATAATAAATATTTACTAAACTTCCAATATTAACAAGTGTGTTTAATCCGCTGCGTCGCGATTAATTAAGGTAATAACATTTAAAGTTTCAAACTTTCATTAATAAAACATAGTGAAGCCTTTTAGCTTGAATTTTAAAACATAACCTGATTAATAAAATGGGAAATTAAACTAAATATGTATTTCTTAAATTCCTTGTGCATAGTGGGCAGAGTAATAGGGCAGAGTCCAGATGTCCGTAAATTCGATTTCCGTCTCGTGTAATTTTTATATTTCAAGATAATTTTGTCGAGTTAGAAAGAGCGTGGCATTGAGTACTGGCAGAAAGGTGTGTCTTAACAGTAGATTTTTTATACGTTAAGTTTCCCTGGTTCCTACTGCCTATCTTGCTATGTGGGAGATACAACGTTAAGCTATAAAAATATATTTCATTTTACACACATTTATCATTTTACAAACTTATCTTACACTCGGTCAATCCAAAAAATATAATTAATTATGTATATAATTTTTATATTTTTAATATTTAATCCTTATAATGACTTAAATTAATATTAACCTAGTTATTGTTTCTTAAAATAATGAATGGTCTATTAGATTTATTTTACCTAATTGCAGAAGCGCCTGACACATTTTAAGCAATAAGCTTTGGAAAATATTATTGCTACAACTAAATTATAAGGCGCAAATTACCAACGAAATATTAATAAGCATTTGTTTAATGTATAATGTACGGGATTTTTTATATATATATATATATATATATATATATTTTCAATGCTGTACTGTATTATTTTTCTCGCTATTTTACACTTATTCACATCCATAAGTTAACAGGAATAGATCTTTTGTAGTGATAAGTGCAACGTTCTAAATAGTTTTTTGCTTATATCTTCTCTTATATACGTATTTAGAGCAATTAAGAATATTATAAAATAAACCGGACAGGCAGAGTGAACTTAGTTTTAGACACTCCGTTCCCCACTGTCCGCCGAATTCTGGAGGCATAGCGGGTTGAGTGGCGGAATTCAACGCCGCGCTTTGCCTCGACACTAGAGCGAAGAAATAAAATAAATAGATAATTTCTCCGACTCGGGATCAAACCCACAACTAGTCGCGTTTACCCTGTGCCCCTGCGACTAGTCACTTAAGAATATTATAAATACATATTGTATGTGTTTAACATCTTATGTTAAACACATACAATATGTACTCATTTATATGAACGTAGAGGGATTTGGGCTTCCGCTATAGAACGTATACCTTAGTGGTCAGTTTTCAAGAGGCGCGGGTTTGATCTCGCTACGTTAAAATTTTTGTACGCTTTTTAAGTAAGTCACATCTCGAAAGCTTGGCGGAAAGAGAACACCGGAAAAATCTTGATATATTAACAAATATTTTGTAGTTTCACGTTAGGCGTCTGTTGTTATTGGCTTTTCTGACAAATTGAAATAACTCAACGCTGTAGTGAGAAATATTAATATAAGTCTTCTTCTTCTTCTTCTTAATGTAAGTCGCTTTATTTTTTTACCAGAAACTGAAAATAACTCATTCCCCCGAGTGGAAATCGAATTCACAACAATCCAGTTTACAGCCAGACGCCGTGCCGCTGTGTCACGACGATTAAATGTTTGCTCATAGAACAAGATACAACGTGGAAAAAAAGCTTCAATATACTAATAAGAGTTGGTCATAGAATGCGAACCGCAAAATGGCCAAGCGTTCGCCGGAACGATCCATAGTGGTTAAAGCTTCAACCGAACAAATTGGCGGCGGTTACGAAAAGCAGATTTAATAATACTTTTGTACATTAACTTTTGTGTACGTTATTTTATTGTTTTCTGTGATAGAGTAGGTTAAGGCGGCTTCCAGCTCGATGGGCCGAAGACCTGAAGAAGGTTACTACTGGCTGAATGCGGAACACGGAGGACCGGAAGCCATGGCTTACCCTGGTGGAAATCTACGTCCAGAAGTCGATACAAAAAGGTTGAGTTAATTCATTGATTGAAGTGATAATTTAATAGCTGTAGCCTGCAATTTTATTTGCTTATACTTAGTAAAATGGAAAATCTCGTAAAAATTTTGAGACATCCTTATTTTAGAGCCTCCCTGTACTCCATAACATGCCAAATTTTACTTTCTAAGTCTAGTCGTTTCCTCTGTGCCTTTCCTTCGTTTTGGACATTGTTTTATATATCACGCTGTATCCTGCATATAGCCGTCTTTAAGATTATAGTTAGATACAGAAGAGAGATATTGAGAATATCGAGTGTGAACTGTCGTTAAATAAATCGTTAATCCTTAACGTTTATTTTTTTATTGTTAGTACAAAAAACGACTTAACGTTATTAAGAAATATGTAAACATATATTTTCTTAAACGGGTTTGAATTCACAATCGTCAGTTTTCATCACAAGCCTTCCAACTACACCATAATGTCTATGAATAAATAAATAATAAAATAAATCAGCTTTAAAACACTTCGTTCCTTCCTTTTCGGCCAATTTTCGAGACATTGCGTGTTAAGTGGCGGAAGTTAACGTCGCCTTTTATCTACCACGGCGAGGAAATTAAAATAATTTACCTCCGAGTGCCCACCAAGCACCAAACGTCGAATATACGCCACGACTTCAATTATGTAATCTATAAAGACTCCATTCAGGCCAGTCGTGGCGAAGGGAGTACAAAGTGTGACTGTAAACGCGATTAGTGTAGTTTAATAGTGGGTTGGTAGTGGGAACGAAATGATTATTTAAATTTATATTTCAATTTCCTCGCTCTTGTGTCGAGGCAAAGCGCGGCGTTGAGTTTCGCCACTTAACACACAATACCTACAAAATTCGGTGGGAAGTGGGGAGTGTCTTAATACTAGGTTCCCTCTGCCTATCCTGCTGTGTGCGGGATACAGCGTGAAGCTGATTTATTTCATATACAGAATGCACTTGCATTTGACCACCATGTTGGGCCAATCTTGCCTTTAGTACTGTGAGTCTAAGATCAAATAACTTTGGAGTCAACTGAGGAACTACTTGTAGCGTCTTTGAGGAAACTTGAGTCGAGCTTGAAATTTCACCTCCCGGTTCTGTGTACTTGTGGATGCTCGACACCGAATACTAAGAACTAGAGCTTTCCTTACTTTTGATTTGTTTGAGCATTTTGTTAATAGAACGTTATTTATTGTTCATATTAGAAGGAAAGTGAAACTTTTTGTGATATGTAAAATAGATATACTTACATAGTTATATTTCAGTGAGAATAATGTAGTTTCAGTTTTGAGGCCAGTCGTGGCGTAGGGAGGCCAGTAGTAGGCGCAATTGAATGTAAAATCGAATGGTTGTGGATTCGATCCCCACTCGCGGAAATTAAATATTTATTTAAATTTATATTTTCACTTCACTACGGAGTGTTTTAACACTAGGTTCCCTCTTCCTTCCCTGCTGTGTGTGGAATACAGGGTGAAGCTCAGATTAACTTCAATTAGTTTTTTATTATTATTGTATTATTCGAGGCCAGTCGCGGCACAGTGGCACAAGCGTGCGACTTAGAGGAAATGAAATATTTTATATTTTCATTTCCGCGCTCTAGTAAGTAATGTGGAAACGCGCGGCGTCGAGTTTCGCCATTTATCACAGAAAGGCAACGGAAGTGTCTTAATGGGAACCGAGTGTCTTAACACCAGGTCCTCAGTTTCCCCCTACCTACCTTCCTAGCTGAAACTAACAAAAAATATTTAGTTCTATTTTTTGTAAATATTTAAATACCGTTTATTCCTACGGTTACATCTTAATCGCGCGCAAGTCACGGCGTACTATTGTAGTGCCCGATTAAAACAAACCTCTGATTCAAATTTCTGTTTTGTCCTTGATTTCCTTTTAAATTTTGTTTTATTAAGAATATTTGTCATTCAAGTTCACACATTTTTCTATTTTAATTTTACCTTAATTTTTTCTTTCCTAAATATGGAATAGCACTTAAAAATGTAAAAAATATCTAGCCTTATTTAAAAGCGCCATACTTTCGAAAAGTCAGCTATCTATCTATAGCCTATTTCGGTCGGACAGGGTAATCGCTGTAATACAATATAATAATATCAGATTTATGGATACTGGACCTGTATACTGTTTAATAGTAATTAATTTATTTTTCATTGTTTACACAATAATTTGTCTGCTTTTACATGATTTGTGTGTTAATCAAAATTATATATAATTTTACAGATTAAATGGATTTAACTTTTTGCGAAATTAATAATTTATAATTATAATATTGGTAGTATTGGTGTAAATTCGTTTAAAACGTAGATCGAAAGGTATTATTTGTTAATTTTTTTTTCAGGTTTATGTCGTATCCCGCATGGGTAAAACAGGGTGGGCAGACGGAAGCTGGGATTCTAGTATTAATATATTAACTTAACTTAGTTCCACGCTTTATCCCTAGCAGGGTAGTCAGAGAAAACGGAGCGCCAAACGCTACAGTCTCTACATATTATATTGGTAGTATTATTATGATTTCGTTCTTCAAGGGGCAATTAAACCCACAACCATCACGTTTACAGACAAACACTGTTCCGCTGCGCTACGATGATACTTCCTCCCCACCCTCCTTGATCTTTTTTCCGTAGATTTTCACATTTTCAGTTCAAACACGTAACTATTACTTATAGATGCGATAAATCATTTTCCAGCTCCAAATATTATATATTTATGACGTGTTCTTGGAGCCCTCATATATTGCACCTTCGTCAGTCTAATAAGTGGCGATGTTTAATCTACTTACACATTTATCCGGTTTATCCGGTGTCCAAATTTGGTTTCTATTAAATGGATACTGAGATAAACTTAAAAATAACAAGGAAAGCGTTGAATTGCTGTTATATTCTCAAATAAATATGACAATTTCTGCGTGGAAAATCAAATTCGTGTAGATGAAACGGACGAAGCTACACGGGAGCCGCTGGTAACAAATATAAATATTATTACATTTAAACCCACAACCACTGTACAGGTATAGATATTCTAACCGCTGCCGCAGTTTAGACTGCGGGCGGCTGCGTGCAAGTGACATCATATGTTACAGGTAATATGCAGAGTAAATAGCTAAGAGAAAAGTTTGTAGGGCACCCTTCAAACTCTGTGGATTAGTATTAGACGACTCGACACTGTTTTGTTAGGTAGGTGATAGGATAATAAATAATATATTCAAAAAATCTATTTTTTAGTGATAAAGGAAAACAGGTTAACATTTGAATTTTTTGTATAAATCAAAATCATATTATAGTGTGCTACACAAGGTTAGCAATTATATAATTTTTCATTTTTTTATACTCTATATAATTTTTTTCACGTTACGGGATAAAGCTGATCCTGACGCAGTACGGCGCAAGCCTGCTAGCACATGGCAGCTCTGGCAAACAAATGTCAGAGATGTTGCAAATTGAATAGCGGAAGTCAGAACTCAACACAACTCAATGCATTAAAACCCCTTCTTTTTGTGATATTTTTATTGAACACCTACACTGTTGCTTCACTCATTCCATACAGTCCCTCATTCTTTTTTTAGCTTTACGCTGATATTATTATATATCATTCGAAAGCATTGCTTGTTGAGTGGTGGAACTCAACGCCACACTTTGAATGGTTACCAGAGCGAGGAAATGAAAATATTAAATATTTCATCCCTCGACTTACACCGCCACTGTACCACTGTGTTACTACGGCCTACATAATATGTATACAGAAACGTACAAAATAGAATACAGCGGTTTACAATTACCTATAGATAT
The DNA here is from genome assembly GCA_013421005.1 of Heliconius erato x Heliconius himera. Lineage (NCBI taxonomy): Eukaryota > Metazoa > Arthropoda > Insecta > Lepidoptera > Nymphalidae > Heliconius > Heliconius erato x Heliconius himera. The sequence continues at coordinate 117,938 of JAATLQ010010676.1, forward strand.
ATTTTTCTTTAATTAGCATGTTATTATAAATTTTAAATATGTTAAAATACTTTGAAATATTTGAAAATATTTTTAGATTCAAATTTGAAAATAAATTAGTTGTAAGAATATGGGAATTTACATATTCTTACAGCTACATCCCATATCCTATTGCCAAAACGTGATTATATCCAAACAATTTACATTACACCATCAACCAGACAGGGGTGGACACCGGGCGTTTGACATATTTGTAGCAATAAGGGGACCCTCGTCAAAATCAATCCGCATTTACAATTATTTTATGTAACAATTAAATATATTAAATTAGAACTTGTGTTGTATTTAAATAAGTGGTTGTGGTGAACTATGATTTACATTTATAGTTTATTTAATATGTGTTATTTATATATTTCAATATCGTAATTTATTTATTTATCACTTATATACAAACATACATTTAATTTAATTTATGTATTTAATAGTAAGTATACATATTTAGTTTATTTATGTGAAAGCGGTAGCTGCCGTCAACCGATGCGGTAAGGTGTTCTAACATTTACGCCTACCCTCTTGTCGACGGCATATTTTACATATAACAGTCGATGCTCGCCACTCGATGCGCTTTATATACGTTCCGTTGTTTCCTCAGTTATTTGTTAATATTATTGTAATTTTTGTGTTGTCTTTTATATATATGTTTGTGGTTGACTTTTTATATAAACTGCGTCGTGATTTACTATTTGTGTTCAAACTATATGTACTCTAAAGTGGTGTTGAATATACTCAGTGATAACCGTGAGTAGACTTTTTATTATTCACCATCAACACTTTTTGGCTCTCAAAGTTGTTAAGGTATTATAATATATCAGCATCATATAAGGTATATAAAAAAATCAACCCCATAGTGTTTCCCGTACAGCAAAGTAGGCAGAGAAAACTTAGTGTTAAGATACTCCGTTTCCAATTTTCGGTTTAAGTGGTGAAACTGTACGACGATATCCAACCGTCAATTAAAGCGTTACTTTTAAAATCACACTGTACTTTCATGTGTACCCAAACAACGGAAATGAATTCTGATGTCCAATATTGATAAGTTCAAGATATGTTTCTACTAACACATTTTTTTTATATTTCTACTAAAAAAGTTTTTTAATATAACGCTGTATCCCACATATGGCAGAGTAAGCGTCGCAACACTCCGTTCCCCACGTACCGTCTGTTTTTTAAAGATATTGCGTATTGAATGGCGGAATTTAACGCCGGCTTTTGTCCCATTATCCAAGTAAGTGCAAAAATGAAAATAATTGATTCTTTTGAGTAACAACAAAGACTCGAACTCACAATCGCCGCGTTCGCAGTCAAATGCTGTGCCGCTGCACCACGCCGCGTTTTGATAGATATAATTTTTAATTGAATGAATAAATATATAATTAATAATTAATTATACAAACGATCCCGCCCTTTTAATAAAGTAAACATAGAAACTAATTTTCTCATCGAACCGTCGCTGCAATAATGCAAGGAATGACAAGGAATGAATGAACTTTTAAATTTCAATTAACTTGAAATGAATTTAATATACGTTTCTAGACGAAACGAGACTATGAAACAGTTAAACATTTTTTATATATACACTTTTATACTATCTATACTAACTAGTGTATATTTAATAATATAAAACTGGAGAGATTGTTTGGTTGAGCTCGTTAATCTCAGGAACTACTGGTTTGATGCGGAGGGTTATATACTATATTACATCACGTTGATTTCGATGTAACCCACTGCTTCTGCGTTCAGAGTTACCTTGGGTACCTATAATGTGTCAAACATAACTCTTAGTCATTTCCATCTGATCAGGCGGACGAAGTTCAAGGAAAAACTAACAATAAAGGAATAAATAAGAATAAGTTTTTTTTACAAATACGTATATTTATAAACAGTTAGGTTCATATAGAGCATCGGTTCCCAACCAGTGGTCCGCAGCAGCTAAAATATGGTCCGCGAATGATTTCAAATTTTGGTAAAACATAAAATATTTTGACATTTAAATTTACTTTGAAATTCATAAATTTTTAATATTTACTTAAAAATTCACGCACCCCATCATACAAAATGTAATATTTTTAAAATTTTCAACTTAGAAATTAAAATTTTTGTTTAATTATTTATTTATTTTTATTACACCTACAAAGTGGTCCCTGCTAACAAGAAGTCTATAAAAGTGGTCCCCGGTGAAGAAAAGATTGGGAACCCCTGATATAGAGCATCACAGCTCAGCTTACCACAGCCTAGTTAGTTTACTATCACAGCTCAGTCCTTATACTGCAGATCGAGGAGTTAATATTCTTTGGTAGTATGTTGAAATTTATTCAAGCTGCAGTGACATTTGGCTGAGCGTCTCATGCAGTGTAATTTACAACAATAAAGAAATAAATAAATAAGACCAAGTTTTTATACAAATACATATATTTATATACAGCTCATTTCATATAGAACATCACAGCTCAGCTTATCACAGTGTAGTTAGTGTACTTATCACAGCTCAGTCCTTATACTGCAGATATTGTAAAAGTCTTTCTCGGGAAGTAAATAATCTTTGGTAGTATGTTTGAACTTGTTCAAGTTGCAGTGACTGTTGGCTTCGCATCCAGTAAAGTGTAACAGTTGTGGGATAGATTCACCAGCTCGGGGCAGGTAGATTGGCTGTAAAGATTATTTTGTACTGAGAATTGATTATTTTTATTTTTTTAAGCTTCACGCTGTATACCGCATATAACAGTGTAACCAGAGGAAACCAGGTAACCTAGTGTTAAAAGACTCCCTTCCCCATTTTCCGCCTAATTCTTGAGGCATTGCGTGTTGAGTGGCGGAATTTAATGGTTTTGCCTGTTTAACATAGCGAAGAAATGAAAATATTGAATATTTCATTCATCGAGTGGCAATCGAACTCACAACCGTCGCGTTATCACTAGCACGCTTGTGTCCCTGCGTCATGACGGGCTCGATATATTTTTTTACAGGTTTCAAAAACCAAACGACAATTTCGACTTATTTTAGAGCCGTGCTAATAATACGAGATTTTTTTAAAATATTATGCTAAATAATAACTCTTAAATATTTGACGATTGATTATAAAAAGTAAAGTTGAAAGTTTATATATAAGTCATATATTAAGCTGAACAGAGTTATTTTATTGTTTCACTATAAAAGATTCAAAATTTAATTTTGTACGGTTATTCGATACTTTGTCATTTAGCGTTTCGTTTTATGCTGTTTTTGTTTTATTGATCACTAAGTTTTTTACATGACGTCAGGTGCTAGTATATTTTAAAATTGGATTTTACAACTTATTTTTATATACAGTGACAAAAAGGTATTTTTAGCTTCACGCTGTATCTCGCTTATAGCAATGGGCAGAGTGTAACGGGGAACCTAGTGTTAATACTTTGAGTTTCTCCACTTTCCGCCGCACGAGGTGAGTTGAGTTTTTTTTAATAAAATGAAATAGGTGTTTTTTGTAGTTTTCAATTGCCCAATACGGCCAACGAGTCGTGGCCGCCCTGATGTCATCTGTAGGTAGCTGCTCAGATTTGATTTTAGGATTTTTTCTCACTTTTGATTATTTATTTGCGGACGGTACAGTACACAAGCATAATGAAAATCTTCAGGGCGGGCCACGACTCAGCGACTGACCTGTACATAATTATCATGCAATAACTTCGAATCTTATTGTATTTGACTATAAAAAAAATGAATGTTGGTTGAATAAACACTCGTGGAATTAATTATTATTATTTCCCCAATCTGGCAAGACTAGGCGCGGCGTTGGGTTCCGCCATTCAAAGTGGAACAGTGGAAAGTAAAGCACGGAAGTGTCTTCATGGGAACCGAATGTCTCAAGATTAGGTTCCCAGATTTCGTCCCTACCTACTCTGCTATCTGCGGGATACAGCTTGAAGCTAAAAAAGTATAACACTGTCTGTACTCGTTCGTGGTCAGTCTTAGTTGTTTGAGCACGTTGAATGTGTCATTCATAATCCACACTCCTAGTTCCATTTCATCACAGAGACGAGACCACAGTCCGCCGTAAAAAGTGGTGAAAAAAGGCAAAGAAATGAAAAAAAACATACCACTACAGTAAATTCTCCAGTACCCCTCGATTTATATAATTCCAGAGCAAACAACGATCCGTACTCAGGTATACTCTGTTCGTGTCTTATAACTTTGGTGACTTCCATCAAGGAACCGATGTTGAAGTCGTGGGCGGAGTACAAGCGGAGACGCTTCTTGACAGGCTTCCCTGATTCTATGTCTGATGCAGCTTGGATGAAGTCGTTTAGGATTACACCTGAAAAATTGTATTTTTTTTAGTCTTACTCTGTATTACATACATATATAGTAGGGTAGGTAAACGGTAGCTAGTGTTAAAACACTCCGTTCCCCATGTATATTGCTAACATAACGAGAAATTAAATTAATTTACTTGCTGGAGTGGTAATCGAATTCACAGCCATCGTGCTCATAGTCAAGCGCTGTGCGTCGACGTCTTCAAAATTACATCTTATATTTTTCAATTCCTTATTATATTTCTTCCTCTTAAAGCAACTTAACTATATATTTTATAAACTTGTTTTTGATTCAGCAGAAAGTTTTGCGTCGTTATGTTACCGGAGGTCATAAACTTAGTACATCTTTTCATTGCAGCGCTGCATTCATTGCGGAGTTATGTTCGAATAAAATTTTGTTGGATTTGAACCGGTGATATTCATTCATGCATTATGTATGGGAAGTTTAGTTTATAGTCAGATAGAATAAAATAATGTATTCTTCGAATATTGTGACAACAATAATAATAAATTCATTAACCCTCGATATAAACAGAGGGGAGCTATAAGTTTAAAGTGTCTATTTTTGTGTATCTGTATGTCTGTTCGTGTTCTTGGATCTCTCAAACGGAATAACCGATTTTGATTTAGTCTTTTTTATTTGAAAGGTGTCTTAATCGAGAGTGTTCGCCTCCAGAATACGGCGGAGAGCGGCGTAGTGTCTTAGCACTAGAATTCCTCTGCCTACTCTTCTACATGAGGGATATAAAAAGCATGAAACGTAAAAAAAAAGAAAAAGAAATTTAAAAAAAAATAAATACTCAATTGATATTATACGTAAAATACAACGTAGAGCTTTCCCGACGCTTAACACTTATAAGAATACTTACCACCACCGATTTTCTTCATTTCATCATACCGGAAGTACAGTCTGTATGAAAGTCGGGCTGCCTCACCCAGTTTAGGCAACAACGGCTTAGCCCACTCCGGGATGTCTAGACCGAGAGCTACCTGGAATTAACATTATATAATTTCGTTATATATATTTATATATTTTGAGAGGAATTAAAAAGAGCAGCTGTTTCGCAGAACGCAAAGGAGCAACTGGCACTGAAGGCAACAGGCCGCCAATCGGTTTTATATTCATTTGATTTATAAGTGCTTGCGAAAGTCTATATGAATGGATTAAAAAATCGTGGGTGGTAGTTTAATATAATAATTATGTGAACTGACAGACGAATGCCACCTCAGTGACAGTAATAATCGTGAAAATTAAAAAACTTATTGTAATTTCAGGATTGTTTAAAAAAATGTTGGAAATTTAATTTTGCGGGCATATGAACTATATGAAGTGAAATACAAATATAAATATGTAATGTGTTTTTTTATAAAATACCTATAAATTATAATTCTCATATTGTGCTTTATTTCATACTGTAGGTCCACGGGAAGTATCATATAGGTTTTGAATCGATGCATAAATGCTCGTATCTTTTGGTTGCGTTAACTTAGAAACTTGATTTTTTCTGTACTCCTAGGCACCTAAGACCTGAATATTTAATAATAATTTCAGTTTCATACTTCTACGTGATGATCTTGAGATAAATGGTCTTGACAGACGGATAGACGGACGACAAAGTGATCCTATAACTGTTTTGTTTTTCTTATCTTTTGAGGTACGGAACTAAAAATGTTATATATTATGAAAAATGATTTTGTTTTTTTTTTCACAGTTTTTACCTTAACCCATCATCTATCTTTGTATAGAGACAAAGGTAGAATACATACATTTTGACCTTTTATTTCGGTTCACAGAGAATTATTTTTCCATTCTCTTATAATAGTTACAAATGTTACAATATTTAAACATCAATTAAATATTTAAACTCGACGCTATTCGTTATTTAAACAGCATTACAATAACTTTAAAGGCTTAATTAAAACGTCGCTCCAATAGACTATGAATTTCAGTTTACATTCATTTACATATTAAGTGGTTTATTTGCAGTTTTATGACAAGTCTTTTATATTGGTCATTAGTTAATAGTGGTGACTAGTAATGGAGGAGAGCCTGGGTTCAATTTCTGTTTACTATGTTTGTCTAATATGCTTCAAAAGGAAAAAAAACAGAGCGTTTCACTTTTTTTTCGTCTGTTCATCTCATCTCATGGTCTTGACAAGACCATTTATTTTAAAATAGGGTGGGTATCAAGCTGACATTTATATTAAATATTTAAGTCTCCAGTCCCTTGAAATACAGAAAAATTCAAGTTTCTAGGTCAACGCAATCAAAAGATACGAGCGTTTATGCATCGATTTTGCTGCATTTTGTATCAAATTCGCGAGTAATCAAAACCTATAGAGTAATACTAATTAACAAAACGTACAAAAATAATAAGCGTATAAGCATTGTAGCTTGATAAGAACAAAAATTGCTAAGTGGTCAAAGGGCATGAACGGTTTCCAAGAGGCGCGGGTTCAAATCCCGCTACGTTTAAATTTTTTATATGTTTTCTTAATAAGTATCTTTCTTTTCTAAGTGTGTAATAACTAACTAAGTGTGTAATAAATAACTTTAAAAATACCTATAGAGTACTTACCGCGGACCTACGGTTACAAAATTTAGCACGAAGTGAGAACTTACAAATAATAATACAAATAAAGAAAAAAATCAAGAAAACTTAAAGTGAAAATTTAATTGGTATTTCACAGAAAGAAATTTTTATATTTCATTTTATACAAAATGAGTACATACGAGTACAAACAAACATAACATAGTTTGATTGTCCTTGATTTTGTCCACTTTATTCGCCGCGTAGTCAAAATCTATAGGATATTTCCCGTAGACCTTCAATTATTAATATAGGCAAGTAAGAACTTGTAATAAAAATGAAAGAAAAAACTATTACAATCTTATAATTGTAGTTCATTTCATACAAAATGAGTGTTGATCTTTAATCCTAAAATTTATACGGAACGGAACCTCGGCGGGCGAGTCTGACTCGCACTTGACTGGTTTTTTGTTTTAATACACATCATATTCATTTTATTTTCAAAAAATTACTTTACTATAGATAGGTATATTTTAGAGAGAGATTTTATAGTTAGTCTGAATAAGACCTCACCTGACTTCTAAACAAATCGAACAAAGTTTGAAATTGTAGAGGATCTTCAGTAAAGTTCTTCCCAGTTTCTTTCTTCACGAGGACCACCAAATCTTTAAACTGCTGGAAATCCTGCTGCACAGCTTCTTCCTTTGCCTTCGCCATTAATTCACGAAAACGTTTGCAGTTTGAATAGTATCTTAACTGAAATTAATACTAATTTAATATGTTAGTTAAGAAATTAGTTATATATAGATTTTTTAGTATTCATATTAAGTATTTTCACCCAATTTAATATTTTCATTTGCCTTCCATCAATCAACACGCCATGCCTCCAGAATTCGACAAAAAAATATAATTTTATTCAAAGTCTAAACTAAGTTGTTGCTACAAATACGTAGCGAAGTAATTTCTACTGAAATATAACTTTAGCTTTGTAGGAAAAGTTGTAACCAGATAGGTGCTTTAAGAGAAACTTACAAACGATTTTATAATTTGTTCATAATAAATTTAGGTGAATCTTAAGATATAAGATGTCTGACGGTATACACGAATGTAGTGGGTTCAATTCTTACTCCGGTAAATTACACAGGTCAACACGATTTTTGAGTCTGAGTTCTGTACCTCTGATTCTGATTACTTATGCCAAACTAAAGAAAGAAAAAATATTTTTATCTAATAAAGTTTGCTTTTGTAGATGCCAGAACGAAATTTCAACATTTATGGAAAAGGTCTATTTTTCAGTCTCAATCATATTTAAAATTAAAACAAGTTATGAATTAATTTTTATTATAAAAGACAGCACAAATAAACATGAAAATACAAAAAAATGATACAAAAAAAGCTTTAAAAATGAATACTTTTAGTCTTTCTAATATAATCGTCAGAACTTTCTCGTATGAGCACCCAAATGTGTGAGTTACCCATCATGTTCTCATTATATTGTCCTTGATATCTTTGTTCAAAGCTCATTATATCCTGGTGGAAGCGTTCCCCTTGCTCTTCTGAATATTCACCCAAGTTATCTTTGAATTTATCTAAGTGCGCATGTAGCATGTGCACTTTGAGTGACATTCTGCAACCCATGACTTTAAAGCTGTCAAGCATATTAGAAATAAGCTCTTCATAATTCTCGGCCTTCTTGTTACCAAGGAAGCCATGAATGACTGCTTTAAGGCTGAGCCACGCTTGTTTTTCATGCGTACTCAGGAGCTGAAGAAAATGTTCACTCGCCATTATTTTCTTTATTTGTGGACCGACGAAAATACCAGCTTTAATTTTAGCCTCTGACAGTTTTGGGAAAAATAATTTTAAATATTGAAAGGCTTCTGAGTCTTGACGAAGAGCCTTTACGAATTGCTTCATGAGTCCTAATTTTATGTGCAGTGGAGGCATTAAAATACGATCAGGCTCTACAATTAGTTTATTTTTTACATTATGTTGTCCGATTTGAAACTCGCTCCGTTGAGGCCATGAATGCTGCTGGTAGTGAAGTGTATCGGCTCTACTGTCCCATAAGCAAAGGTAACACGGATATTTTGTGTATCCCCCTTGCATTCCCACCAGAAAACCAACCATTTTGAAATCCCCTATGACGGGCCAGGCATACTGTTCATATTTTAAAACTTGAAGAACCAAATACGTTATTCCTTTAGAAAGCCCACGCGCATACTGCCATGACCAGTTTGACTCTGTTACCTCCCACTTCACACCCACAGTCCCCCTCACCCGTCCCTCACCCCTCTCTTGGATCATAAATGCAACGGCTTTTAAAAAAATGTGTAAA